>CANXYC010514023.1:0-13347 GCA_948193065.1 Aleurites moluccanus
CCCTATTTGGGTTTTGGTTTAGGTGTTACAAAATTGTTTAATAAAATTATTTTGAAGCCTTGCAAGTGTGGTTCTCCCCCCCCCCCCCCAAATAAATAAACCTATCTTTTCCTTTTATATACACCACACTCAAAAGAAGAATTAGATAAAAATGTAAAGAATTTTAGAATTTTGGCCATTTATCAAATTTCCATAAATTAGTAGAAAAAATTTCAATTAAAATATATCATCCCTTATCACTTTGGTTGGCCAACCTTGGGGCAAAATACATGAATTCTCTAGAAAATTTGATATAAATAGATATTTTCTTAGTGGGTCCCATAACTTTTGATATTTAAACTTTGACCTAAAAATTCTCATATTTATATTTGTAACCACAATTCTTTTAAATTATTTTCAAGTGAATCCTTAAATTCCTTCCATTAAAATTCTATGGAACCTTATATTTCCTATCATACCTCATCTCAATTGAATTAATTAACCTAAACAGCTAAAAAAAATTATTTTGAATTTATTTCGGTAAAACTCCAAATTTAGAAATTTACATCTACTTACTTTATCTTCTCTTTCATATCCATCTCTAATCACCTTTAATATCATATTAACTTCAATTTATTTCCAATTGGCCCTTAATTTATCTAATCCAAGATGTGTAAAATAAAATTGAATAAAGAATCTGTCAAAAATTAATTAAAAATAAAGAACCGACAAATGTTCCAGAACAAAATTTCCTCTTTACTTCATTTTTCTTCACTATCCATTTGCCTATTTATCTTTATATTATTTCTCAAATTATTTTTCTTTGATAGTTTAAGATCCTAATTTAAAGTATTCTCAATCAATTGTGGTAAAAAAAATTTTAAAAATATTATATAAAAATTAATTATCGATAATACTGATTATTATCATTTTTATAATTTTTCAAAAAAAAAAAATCTTTAAATTTCCTTCTTATATTTTCCTTAGACTAATTTGATCTATTTACTCTTTAATTAATTTAACATTCACAGTTATAATCTATTTGAATCTGCATATTATTCTAAGATATTACAATAATATAATTATTATAAATTATATTATGTATAAGAAATTATAAATAACAATTAATGATATAACAATTAAATTTTAAATAATTAATAATATTTTTTATTTTTTTAAAATTATATGAAATCCAAGTCTTCCATTAGATTGAGGACACCCAATTAAAAAAAATCCAACGGTAACTTTTTTTTCACATTTAAATAATTAACAAATTAAAAATATTATCATTTTAATATTTATCTTTAATTTTACACGGTGGAAAATATTACATGGAATTTGCTTAAAAGCAGTTATTTTTTCTGCTAAAATCACAGTGAAGTAGTGATCCAAAATTGCAGTATTGCTTAACTTCTCTAAACCTGTAAGATTATTGGTTAATAGCAAGCTGCAGTTGGTGTAGAAGTAAAGGCAATTGGCTTCCTAAAGTAGTGTAATTGTTTTTCAGTCTTAATATCTGTTGATTACTAATTTTGTCATATTGGATATCACTTTTGTATGGTTCCACAAAATAAGTAAAATTATTAACATAATAAATTATTAATAATATCTAAATATCATAATATCAGTTTTATTATTAAAAAATTAATATTAGTTTTATTATTAAAAAATTAAATTATCTAATAATTTTAATTATTTTTATTAATTTATTTTGAATCATCAAATTTAATTATGAATTGAATTATAAATCAGGTGATCAAATTAACCCACAAATTTAAATTACTTGATTTCAAATTATTTAATTTGAGTCATTTTTAAATTAGATACGATTTAAAAGTTAAATTTAAACTGGATGGATTTGGATCCAATTATCGGATTGGATCAAGATTTCTCACCTCTACTAAATAGTAAATTGCCCGTGAGGTTTGGTTGATAGTTGGGCTGGACCCGACCCGGTGCAGTTTGGTACTTTGTCGGAAAAACAAATCTAACAATCAGTTAAGTCGAGTTTTCTTCATTTCTAACGGGTTTTGTTTGTTCTTCCCGTCTGTTCTATGTAAGATTGACCCCTCTCTCTCTCTCTTTGTAAAACTTCAACCAAAGATATGGCAGATGCCTATTGGAGATATGGTGATGCACGGCAGCCGCAGCCGCAGCCGCTTCCTACTCTCGTTGGAAAACGCCCTCGCTCCGTCTACGGTAATTACTAAAGATATTTCCTTAGCTGTGAACAAATTAGGGTTTTCAATCAATTTTACCTGCTTTCTCGGTTTCAATTCTTCTCTTTTCCTCTATTTTCTTGACAGCC
Source organism: Aleurites moluccanus (assembly GCA_948193065.1). Taxonomy (NCBI): domain Eukaryota; kingdom Viridiplantae; phylum Streptophyta; class Magnoliopsida; order Malpighiales; family Euphorbiaceae; genus Aleurites; species Aleurites moluccanus. The sequence goes on from CANXYC010514023.1 coordinate 2,288, forward strand.
AAACAGGAGCTTGGTAGAAATTTTATTTCATCTGCTGTTTGTATAATTCAGCGGATTTGAATTGTTTGATACTTGTATGACCATCTGATGTTTAATTGTTTTGATTATGCGGAAACCTGTGAAAAATAATAACTCGGAAGACATCTTTTATCCATGTGTTTGACATCAGTAAGAATCCCAAAAATATTGGACTATTGTTGGCTGGTTTTAATTGATTGATTTAGACATTTGCCCCCTTTGTTGAGGTTGTATGGCGATATGTTCTTGTTTTGTGCATTGTTATTGTGGCACATTCAGTTGCTGAGCTAAAACAATTATGACTTGATTCATCTTTGTTTCTCCCAGATCATCGAAGTAAACTATAGGTTAGGTCTATTCTCTTGATTGTACTTGAATACAACCAAATTGTGGGTTTTAACTTCAATTTGTCCCAAGCTTGTGTGCACGGATTTTGTCAAAAGGCTAAAGCAAAGAGGGTTTGTTTCTGCAAATTATCCATATACTAGGAATTATTTAATTCAATAAATTTTGCCTTTGATCTTATCTGTCATTTGAGAAGAACTTGGAGCTTTGGAGTAATTTCTCAAAAGAGGATTAAAATTATCAATTACTACCAACTAAGTAGTTACGTGATAAACTCAGAAGAAAATACAGATAACCTTTTAATTAATTATTTAAATTTTAGGATTAATAAGCTATCATATTAAACGGTTATGTGTTTATAATGACATTATGATGAAAAGTACTACTGAAATTGTTTTTATGTCCCATTTTCTGATACAAATAATGGAATGGTCCCAATGGCTGTTCATTCTCATGCTATGTGTTTTCAAAAGGAAGGATAACTGTAAGTATGACCTTTCATTGACTTTTTTTCTTATAGGCTGGCATCTTTGAACAACCTTATCACGGTCTCAGCAATTTATGTAAACTCCTCCCCAGGAAAAGTTTAAAAATAGATAAAACCTGAGGAATTTAGGAAGTTTATTTATTTGGAGAACTTATATGTGTATAATTAACAAATAGATCCATTTTCGCATTTTCTTTTTCCTCTCCTAAAGTCTGTTTTAAAATTTATTTTTCCTTGCATTTTACAGGGAGCTTTGAAAATCTGTTAATTTTTTTATAGTTTATGTTCACATCCAATTGGAAATTTCTGGCTGTACTTCATCTTCAAAATAGACTTCTGATAGATGTACAATATTTTTTCCATATCTAGCAAGTTATGATCGCCTTGGTCAATTGATTCTGCATTATCTTGTGTTGATGCTAACTATTGTAATTGTATGCAGTGCGAGATCCTTCAATCTGGGTTAGTTTATAACTTTTCTAGTTGTTCTTATCCTATACTTTTCTCTCTGGCATTTTTATTTCCACTATGTGCTAGTATTGCTATTTCTCTGCTGTTAGAATCATGTCTTAGCTTGTTTTTTTTTTTCACTTTTTCCTTGATTCTCTTAAATAGCTTATTTATTAGACTGCATAATTCATCTTGTAGATGTCCCTAGTGGTCATGAGCTGCCAAATTATTATGCCCGTGATGATGACAGAGCAGCTCTCCGTGCAATTAGAGATTCAGAATCCATTGGAGCATCCTATGATCGATACCTGCGCAGCGCGGTGCTTTGTTTTTCTTGTTGTCTTTGGAAATTGGACCTCAATTCCAACTTTTTTCAATCTGCATTATTTGGTATTGGAACTAACTATCAATGTTATATTTCAGCCTATTTCATCCTATAGTGGAGGACAGTCTGCTAGATTAATAAGTGGAATGCCTAGTCGTCCTGTTGATGATCCACGTGTTGTGGGTATTGGGAGCTTGGACCCAGGGGCTACGGTAAAAGAGCGGGCACTGGGATTACGAAGTGGAAGACCTGAGGCCTCCCTTCCTCCTGATGCTAGCAGTACACTGTTTGTAGAGGGCTTGCCATCTGATTGTACACGACGGGAGGTGTCTCGTATCCTTCTATTCGATTCCACAAGCTATCTCACTGTTGCTTTGGTTATTTCCCTTCATTGCTATTCCCTCACTTGGATTAACAGATATCTTTCGTCCTTTTGTTGGCTACAAAGAAGTGAGACTTGTGAGCAAGGAATCAAGACGTGTAAGCCTGTTTCTTCTTGTTCTATTATATTAGAGAGGAAATTTGGTGGATTCATTCACTGTTAAATATTGCAGCCTGGGGGAGATCCGCTGGTACTCTGTTTTGTTGACTTTTTGAGTCCTGCCCATGCTGCCACTGCGATGGATGCGTTGCAAGGTGAGCTTGACATGCTTTTCCTTTTCCCCTGCTCTATAGGTAATCTCAATTTTGCATATAAATTTACCAACAAATTCGTTGCCTTTCTCAGCCTGCCTTTATCATTCTGGTTATTTATTATATTCTGCATTGGGTGTAGGGACAATTTGGGTTGTTTCAGACATTCCGTGGTGGTTAATGTTTACAAGTAGGCTAAATTGTTTGGTATTAAATTGGCTGGCTATGAGATTCAATTCTTACCTACAAGGCAAAATGTGGGCTTCAAATTGATTCTAACTAATGAAATGATTATTAGCAAGGAATCTTATTAAGAGTACAGGTTGTTGATGGGCATTGTTGATGGATTAGTCTTTCTTTGGTTTTTTTCTTTTTTTTTTTTTTTTTGTTTGGAAGTGACTGAGGATTTCTTGATTTAGCTGTTTTGTGCACCTAAACTGCATGGACTGCTTAAAACTTACTTGGCTTTAATGAATCTGAAGTGATTTTTAGAAACTGATCAAACAGGCCACTTAGAGATATTTGAGGTCTGTTCGGCTGTCCGCTTATATGCCCAATTGATCCTTTAGCTAGTATCTTACTGGGACCTTGTCGATTTCTCCCTGTTGTGTTTATTGTCACCTTATTTGATTTCCTGATGCCATGTTAAGCCAAAGGCTAGCTAGTACGAAGGGAAAATGTTTCCCCCTATATTTTGCGTAAGGTGGGGACAAACGCCAATTGGTAATCGCTATTTTAGGAAGCAAACAAGCACCCTGGTCCAAATGCTCTTTTGCAGTGCCTTTTATCGGTCAGGTGTGACTGGTGGCTCGACATTTGCGACTTATTTTGTTCAAAACTGGTGAACGTTTGGTATGTTTCAAGTTTGTGTAGTTGCGGTAAATGATTTGAACGTCTTGTATGCTCTGTCTGCTCCCTAATTCGCTGTTCAAATCGTCGTCACTTGTGCACGTAAAATAGTCGAGCTCGATTTTGCAGGTTATAAATTTGACGAGCATGAACGTGACTCCGTCCATTTAAGGCTGCAATTTGCTCGCTATCCTGGTGCAAGGTCAGGAGGCGGGCATCGCGGAAAACGTTAAATAAAGCAGTTGCGCAGGTGATTAATGCTTTCTTTTTGTCCGCACGACCTGTTATTATTCATGGCCATTAGGTGATGAGAAAAACTTTATTGTAAAACAATGAATCGGGCTGAATCATGAAACAACCCTTCTCTGTAGGATTTGCGCAAACTGGGGGAGATTATGATAATGAGGGATGATATGACAGCCTTGCAGTTACAAGAATTACACAATTTTCTGAATTGGCACGTTCGCTAGCATTAAATTAAATTGTGTTTTTCGATAATTATGGGGCAATTAATAGAGACTCAGATAGAGTGCTTTTCTGTTGGTAAACTGCTGATTTCATTTGCTTCTATTACTCGACTGTCTCCATATGAATTTCAGAATATACTGATGAATCTATTTCTAGATGAGCATCGTGAAGATTTTCTTCATCTCTTTTTTTTTTTTTTTTGGAAAAGGAATCAGTGACTGTACACTCAGAACATGAGCATACGTGCTCATAAAAATTGTTACACTAACAAAACATATAACAACGGTTGGTGCTTGTGTTGGTATGTTCACTCATAAAAGTGATTTTTTTGGTTTTCATTACTTCTCTTGAAAATTATTGAAAAGAAATTAATGTTTTAGCTTGGAAACAAAAAGAGGAGAGAGTTTCTTGCTTGTTCTGTTTTCAAATTTTTATTTTATGGTGTATCTTACAGTATTTGTATAGCCATGCTGCTTCTACTTCCTAACTTCAATATTTTCTTGGTAATTTACCCAAAGTTATACTGGGTTATTTTTATTATCCTATTTAATTTTTTTTTCTTTTGGGAGCAATTAAGCTCTTGAGCCTCTTTCAATGGGTTTATATGTTTGAGTGAGTTCATTGAACGGAAGAGGTAAGGATACCTGCATTTTGCTTGCCAAATGTTCTATAGCAAGTCCTATAACTGTGCTTTTAGCCTGAGAACAAGATTTTGTAAATTTTGGTAGGGGATTACATCTTTAACCCACACAGTTGGGCGGGTGCTGTCTCCATTGCAGGTTACTGAGATGAATTAATGGCTCAAGTGGAACGTCCCTTCGATGGGAGATGAAGATAAGAATTGATAGATATTGTTTGCTTTTCTTGATAGTTGATGTTTGATTTCATTTCATTTATCTTCATTTTGATGAATGAAATTTTAGCACCAAGGAGATATGGGTTCCATTCATCTTTCTTCCATTTGATGAATGAAACCCATATCTGATTTTTTTTTATTTATTTTAGTTTTTAATTTTAACTTTTTTATTAATTGAAAATATGATTTTTTAATTTTATTTTATTTTTTTTTAATTTTATGTAGGTCACACTTCTAATTTATTGGAACCACATAACGTCTGTTGGACTCACATAATAGTACAAGATCTATTTAAATCCTTAATTGATTTAAAAATTGAGTATAAGAGGATAATTGATCATATTTTTTCTACATGACAAATTAAATTTTTGGCATAAATACAGGCATTGGGTATCAATTGTGTGATTTCTTTATCAAATTGGCTGAATACTCTTCTGTTTGGTTGTGGAGGACTTGTCATGTAAAGAATGCTATTACTAGGCAATTTACAGTTATGGATAATGGTATGCTAGAAACATTGCATATATTAACCATTTAGCTGTGGTTGCTTTTGTTGCTGCTTTGAACTTGAGCAAATCGTTCATGTAGTTATGTTTCAGGGACAAGCTATGTATGTGAATATAACAAATTCGAAGTTTCGAGCACACCGAGTGTTGCTGTTTTAATCAGGAAATATGTGGTTTATTGAGATCAAATGTGTAGTTAGCCTTGCACCTTGAAAGTAATTATTTTAATCATAAAGATGAATCATCATGTAGAATGTACACGGATTCCTGAAAATGAACTCGTTTCTTTTTTTCGTATGCATTTTGAAATTTGTAGTGGTTGAAATCGAAACTAGGCAAGTAATTAGAAGCCAAGAAACGAACCTAGCGAGCTTGAGGAGCCTTGGATCTTTTTCTTTTTTTTTCCTTATTTTATTTTATTATTAGTTTTACTTTTGATTCTAATTGGAAGTGTTCAAATGATGCATTCAAGTAGTAGAAAAGAAAGGCATTTCACATGGGATCAATTTCACTCAGGCCATATGGAATCCATGAAATTAAAAACCCATCAATTTTATATCTTGTATGGAAATAGAATCCATGAATTGAAGGGTGTTTTTGGAATTAAAATAATCCTTAAGAATTTTTCATTCTGTTTATTTATTTGAAACGTAGAATGTTTCATTCTTTGAAATATTTTGCGAAATCTCATATAGGAGGGGATTTGAAATGAGAGATTTGGAGATCAGGAATTTCCTAGCATGTAGACTTCGGCTTTTTTCAAGCAACCAAGCTATAAAATCTGACGCACTCGTTGGCGCAACATACTAATAGCGCATCTCTCAATTTTGTAGGAAATTCAGATTCAAGTTCTCCATTCCTTCAATTGCCAAAGAAAAAAAAAACATTGAAATTTGACTAAATTCATGAAATGTCTAAATTACCTCCGCCAAAATCCCTTAATCTAAACATTGATTAAGGTTTTGGTACTCAAAATCTCACAACTTAAACTATAAATTTTTTCATTATATTTTTTGTTTGACTATTAATTTGGGATCTTATTTTTCTATATAATGAATTTCGTGTGATTTGCATGAATAAATGTGTGATTTGCATGAAATAATGAGTGCTAAATTGAGTTATGGAAAAGAGTTTTAGGGTTCATTCATTTATATTTCGACTTAATAGATAAAGTTATCCTAAATTGTATATATTTATGTAATTTTATCTTATTCTTTATTGTGTTAATTCTACTCTAAGTTATAATTATAATAAAAAATTTATTAATTAAAATGTTAAAAGGTTAAATTGACCCTTAAATTTATTATATTGTATTATTACTTATAAATTTAAATTAAAGTTAATTAAACTCTTTAATTTTGAAATTTTGATTAACTGAGTCATTAATTTTATTATTAGTATTTTATCAAATTTACAAAATTGAAAAAATCAATTAATTATCAAAATCCAAAGAATAAATTGATGATATGATATAAAAAAGTTTTAAGATTAATTTAACTTTTATTTTTCAAATTAATATGAAAATATTATTATTATTACTATTATTATTATTTTAGTTTTAGGGTAGAACAAATTTGAGTAGAATTGGCAAAAAAAAAAATATTATAATTTTAAAAGAATAAAAAAATTTAGAATAAATTTATCTTTTAAGCTAAATATTTTTTTTGTATTTACTAATATTTGGAGCACATTTGAGGAAGTAGTTAATAAAAAATATCTTCCGATTTATGAAAAATTAAGTAGTTCTAATTTTGGTAAACTCATTATAATAATATATATATATATATATAAATGCATATTTATTAATATACTATTATCAATGATCACTATTGGTGATCACTTTCCACTGCAGATGACTAATATTAATTGTCAGTAGCCACCAATAATGAGCATAATAATTTATTATTTTTAAATATTTTTTTTTCATATTTAACAATAAAATTTTAAAATATAATGTAATATTTTAAAAAATAATAAAAAAAAAAATTTCACTTTTGCTATAAGTGGAAGTTGTCTAATATATTATTTACTAACATAATGAAATAAATCTTCTAAAGACTAATGATCCATGCAACAGTTAAAAAGTTCACTCCAACAACACGAAGGTTGCTCAAGCATTGGGATAGCACATGCCAGTGCAATCCAAATATAACATTTTTCTTTTCGGAGTGCAGATAAGCCAAGCAATTTACGAGCTACTCGATTTTCGGCTCAAGCTCGTTGAGTTAAAGTTAAATTTTATTTTAAGATTCCATTAATAAACAAACTAAATTTAATTTTAAATTCATGAAAAGCTCTATTACAAGCTTGAGTATAGCTTGATTATAAGCTCAGAAACATACTTAGCCTAATAATTTTAGCATTTTAAAAAATATATTTTAATACTTTTATAATTTTTTTAACTTAATTTGTTTAAAATATATTTACTCTTAATTTTTTTATATATGTATTTTAAATATCTCTAAAAGATTTATTTATATATTTAATTACATTTTTAATTTTTAATAAAAGTTACTCTTTATTAAAAAATTATTATTATATTTTCTTAATAATAAAATATAATTTTCATTCACTTAATTCATAAATCATATATATATTAATTGCTAAACTAATCGAGTAATATAAATATATATAAAATACCTATGTAAAATTAGTTTGATGATATTATATAATTATTTTTATTTCGAAATCAATATTATATTATAATAAAATCTCTATAAATTAATAACGTTGGAACTAGTAAATTCTATTAATTAATTTAAAGAGAGTATTTATAATTTAACAAATAATATTTAATCAACTAAAAAATTATTGTGTTTATCAATTTTATAATCAATTCTATATCATTTAAATGCATTGAAAAAAAATGTGACAAATTGAATATAAATTAATTAAAATATAACAAAAGAATAAGTTATTAATTTGAATATGAATTAAATAAATTCTAGATGTAATAAGAAAATTTAAAAATGATATTCAACTAGATTTAAATTTTAAGAAAAAACAAATAACAATAAACTCCTGTTTTAATAAAGTGTCATAATCTATTATATGTACAATGTTGAAAAATTACTAATGATAAATTATTAATTTATAATATGAATAAAACCATATAATTAAGCATGAATTTTTAAAAAAATATTATCTTATTAATTTATTAAAATTATTAATTTAGTCCACTGGTCGAAGTCGAGACCATAAAAAATTATTATATAATAGATATTATTAATTTATCGAGTATTAATTTATAGAGATTTTACTATATATATTTTAAAATATAGGTAACTCTTAAATAAGTTTTATATAATTGTAATTATATTTTTGCAATAATAATAAAATTTTAGGTTAAAAATTTTATTAGTATTATATAATATAATATTTTAAACTTTAAAAATATTTTTTTATTAATTAATATTTTTATAATATATATAATACTTAATTTTATGATTAATTTTTTTTCACTAATTGAATGCTTTTGTTTTTATCTCAATTTTAAATATTTTTTATTTTAGTTATTTTATTAAAATTAAATATTTAAAAAATTGAGTATTTTGATTAAATCATAAACGAGTTATAAATAATATTTAAAATGAATTGATTTCAATTATAATTAATAAAACTGTTAAGTTTGATTATAATTTATAAATAAATTTTTGATAAGTTGAATTCGAATTCTCTTGTCTAATTAAATGGATGGAGTTTAAATATAATTTTTAAATTGAATTTGAAGTTAATACTCAAGAAAAAAAAATTATAAATTTGAGTAAGTTAAAATTAAGCTCCATTGAATTCAGTTTGATTGCAGCCTTAATTGTGTTCCAACTCATCACGGACTGAAAGGGCCATCAATTATTATTCTAATATATGATTTGAATTCGCAGATCAAACAATTCTGACAAAAAGAGTTTGAAAATTTTCCTAACAAGGTATAATATTGAATAAATATAAAATTTGTTACTGTTTAATTAATTCCATTAAAATATTATAATAATTACACAGTTATTAATAAACTGAATTTGATCCATCCAACATTAAATGTCATTGGTACCTTAACTGCAATAGAAGAAGTTCCCAAGGAAGAAAAATAGAAAAAATAAAAATTTGAGTATAATTGGCATTAATCATTCAACTCAAACATATAAAATTGATCCTAGACAAAAGTTGGAAATTGGATTGATCCTAAACAAAGTTGAAAAAGATTAATGATTTGAAATATGCTGGCAAGAAGAAATGAAAGCGATCTAGAAAAAATAAATGGCAATGAATTGCATGGTAAAAACAATGACAGAGAAAACCAAACACCTACCAGTTTTGATAATTACATTTTTATTAAAAAAAAAAAATATATTAATTTGACCTGCATAGTCAACTCAGCTAATTGCAGAACCATTTCTTCATTCGTATTCACCTCATTAATTCTTGTCCTTCTATTTAGGATACTTTTTTTTTAAAAAATTAGCTTTCAACTTTTCGAATTACTCATAATTATTGTCAGTTATCTTCTCATCCATGGTACCGCTTGTTACATTATTCACTGTATATTAATTCTGCTGAGTCAGTTCATCATAAAAAAAATTAGTTCAATAACTACAATATTTTAGCTGTTGCATAATGTTCTAAATGCGAAATATGATCATTTTCATATCAAAACAATCATATTTATGAATTTGAAGATAAATTCTATATAAAAATGAAAATTTATATTTATGAGTTTGAAGATAAATCTTATATGAAGATAAATCCTATATAAAAATGAAAATTTATATTTATGAGTTTGAAGATAAATTTTATATAAAAATGAGGATTTGAAGTGAGAAATAAGAAAATTACATTGCAATCAAGTGAAATTCAAGTTTTAATTTTTGAATCTCTTATACTATATTTTTGATTTGTTCATAATTCAATTTTTTTGTGTTCAATTATTTGAAGCAGTTAGACTTCAAATTTATTCATTAGAATAGCTTGTATTAAATATTGAGACTTAAACCATTGTGTTGATTGAGTTTAAGGTGAAATCCCATATAAACTAAAAATGTAAGTGTTGGACGTAAACGTATTGATAGTAGAACCTCAAAATCTAATAATTTTGAAAGAAGTAGACATAGGAGAGGCATTGTGCTCCAAACCTCTGTAATTGGTTGGGAATTTCTATCCCTTAACTTTTTTTTTTTACTTATTATTCATTTTTGAGTAGTATATTGCATATAAGTTGAAATTGTATCAAATTTATTTAAATTCCTTTTCACCTATAGGAGTATTGCCATTGTGCTATAATTTGTTTAAAATCACACGATTTTTAGAGTTAAGATATATTAAATGGTAGGATTGACGAAAACTCTCTTTGAGGGAGGTCAATATAGCAACAAACCACTTTTGTTCTGTGGAACCAATTATAACCAGTGAAAAGTGAGAGTGAGTGTCACGACCCATGTCCGAATCGCGACAGTCCTAGGGTGCGGGAGATGTTAAGGCTACCGGCACCCTTAGAACCCATCAATCACCTTAATTCTATAACAATATTGCAGCGGAAATATATCTTAATCATCATAAATCACATAACAAAAGATATATAACTATTCACTCACATAAACACTATTCATTCTGTCACTCTATCATTCATTCTGAAACTTTCAAATCATATCATTAATAATCTCCAATATTCCCATACATACATGTTCATACTCTAACTATACCATACAAAACCCATGGAGTAGTTATGATATGAACATACAAAATAATATAGTGTTCATAATATTACACTGACACAAGATTTGCAAAATTCACAGAGAGCCAAAAGAGCTGGGATATCTGTCTCCTACTCTGCACTTGAGAGGGTAAACAGTGAGAGGGTAAGTATATATGATACTCAGTGAATCTAGTATGCATTGACCAATAAAATGGATAATGGAACATCAATAACCAATAAGCAGATGACATAAATGAATCAAACTGCCCAGAATGTTTGTAATATAGAATTAAGTACAAAATATGATTGTAAGTAAACAATCATATCAATGAAGCACATATCACATGGACAAGATGGAAATGACAGATAAAGAGCCATGAAACGCATAAAAATGTGCCAAGCACAAATCACTATATATATATGTTTAAACATAAGAC
>CANXYC010514088.1:0-37203 GCA_948193065.1 Aleurites moluccanus
CAGGTTCTGGGTCGAGCTTAAAGAGATTTAAATTTTTAAGTTGAGTATTCCTGCCTCTTAATTCTCAGGCAGTAAAAATTATTTAATTTACTATGTTATTATTTGATGTTCACTGTATTAAATCTTTAGAGCTCCGCATTGTTATTTTCAATATCAGGTTTTATTATTCAGTGGTAAGTCAGGCTTACTACGGGTTCCGGAAGCTTTATACTTTCTCGTTCCCTAGTGCCGGTCACGTGCCCAATTGGGGTTGGGTCGTGACAGGGCTGCCCCATACTTTAGAGGGTTTGCTCTGTTAATTCCAGAAACAATTTAGCATGAGATACTGCAATAAAAAAAGACAACTTCAGATTATAAATCATCTACAAAAGTAAAATTGTTTTGATAGAGGCATTTTCATATCTCAACTTTGGAAAATCAATTCAATTTATCATTTAATAAACCAAACTAAATAAAGAAAATTTCGCACAGCAAGCCACCATATTCACTTAAGAAGCTTCTTTTATTTCCTATTTATCATTTTCCACTATACAAAGATTTTAGCCTACCTGTCTATGATATAGAATACATTCAATATAAGATATTTCTTTTCCAATTTTACTTATGAATGAGGCTCTTAGGCTGAATGGTATTTGTAATTAATTTCTAAAAAATAAAAAAATCTCCATATAATAAATTCTCAATTCAACTTTGCATATGAACACTTACATAATCAATAGGCCAATGAAAACTAAAGGTGTATATTATCCAAGATGATTTCCAAGTATGGAAAAAAACTATTAGAAATATTGTGAGCTTATATAATTTTAGAAGTGTTGACTTCAAAAGCAAACTAATAAAATTAAAAGATTTAATTATATATTCATCCATTCAATATATTGTATGTAACTCATGTAAGATTTTATATTTTAATATTCTTCTTAAATGACAATTGAGTTAAAGATAGTTTTTTATTAAATTCAGTTGATAATTTTTATATCCATTTGCTCTAAATAAAGAATGAAATAAATGAACTTCCTATACTAGTAATTGCAAAAGATGGGAGCAGATATTGGCCTAAACTTGATTGGCCTATTAACAAAGAAAAAATGTAAATATAAATGAACTATAGAAAAATTAAGACTGAGCAATCCGTCAACCAACCAAAATTTTGAAAAATCAAATTAATCGAATTAAAATTTTCAAAATCGAATAGAACAAAATTTGAATCGAATCAAATTGAACAAAAATCTTTATAAGGTTAACCAAATTGAGCTACTGATAAATTTCGGTTCGTTTATTCGATTATTTTAATTTTTTAATAAAATATATATATATATTTAAATATACATATACAAAAAATAAATATATAATGAATATAATTTAGTCGGTTCGATTATTTTAAATTTTTTAAAGAAAATTAAATTGAATTACATAGACCAAAATTTATAAAAAATAAATAAAATTAAATCAAAATTTAAATTAAATCAAACCGAAATAACTGAATTAAATTAATTTGGATCCGATTTCAGTTAATACGGTTTTTTCTCACCCCGTAGAGGATGTTAAAGTTATCAACAACGTGTATATAGAATGCATATGTATGGAAGGAAAATTGGCCATTTGCAAACCATAAAAAAAATACCCAACAAATATTACTTTAAAATGAACCTATTTTAAAACTAAATAAACTATCCACTGCCAAAAAAAAAAAAAAAAAAAAAACAGAAGTAATGGTTATAGGTTCTTTCCAATTAACGACATATATTAAAATTCGTATTTGAATCCATCATTGAATAGTAAGTCGTAGAATAGAAGAATGAAACAGAATAATTGAATATGGTAAGTCATCTTTCAAAAAATCAACAAAAGAGAATTTCAAGTGAATAAAAAAGACTTACCCTACCAATGAAGATTAGAACAGAAGAATCAAATTGATCTTAGAAACAAACAACAACAACAAAATCACTCAGCCAAAAAGAAAAATCAAAAAACGAAAGAGTAAAAATGTCAAGTAATTACATCATTCAGCAATTACCCAATTGGCTACTACGTATCCACAATCTCTAAAGGCTGATGCTCCCATGGTATCCCTGTTGTGAAAAAGCAGCCTGGATTGATCAGTTTTAAGGCATGAAAAATCGAAGAATCTCTATATGATCCACACAATAGCTATTGCGGTGATTTCTGCGGAAGGGAAGGTTGAAAGGATAGTGGAGCTCCCAAACTTTGGAAAAATAGCGAATTTAATCTGTGACGTAAAATTATAAATTATTAATAATAATTATTTATAAAATTAATATAATAATTAAATATTTAAGTTATGGAGGGTATATTATTATTAGAATCATTCTATTTCTAATGATTTATTCCTATCCAAATGATTTTTGTTTAGTATAAAAAATATATCAATAGATTCATTATAACAAATACTATTAAAATATAATTATTTAAAAATTTTATAAAAAATTTTAAATAGTTAAAATAGGACACATGAAGAACCCCTCAACCCAACAAAGAGCTACTTATTATTTAGATAATTAAAAATTACCCTTATAACTTGTTATCAGTATTGGTATTAATTGTAAATGATTAATGTCTTATGTCTTATTTAATATTATGAATCTTTTTAGCTTTAATCCAATCAATAAATTTCTAAATTTTTGACACATGATAATGAATAGATGTGAAAAAACACGTCAGCTCATTATCAATATTATTGAAGTACAAAAACAAATATTAATATTAAGAATGATAAAGATTGATATAAAATATTAAGAATGATAAACATAAAATATTGATAAAATTGTATTATAAAATTATTATATATATATATAATTTGATATTTCATAAATAAATAAATAAATTTATTAATTTCTATCAAATTAATAAAATATTAATTAAGAAATTTATACCAAAATGATTTAATTAATTATTTTTTATCTAATTAATAATATATTGATTACTTAAATTTGATATTTCATGTACACATTAATTAATTCACTAATTTTCATTTAATTAATAATATATTGATGAATTAATTTATATTTAAATTACTTAAATTTGATTTTTCATATATGAATTTAATTAATTGATTTATTTTTATCTAACTAATAATATATTGATTAATTAATTTATATTAAAATCATTAAAATTTATTGTTTTATGTATAAATTTAACTAAATGGATAATTTTTATTTAATTAATAATATATTGACGAATTATTTTTTATTCAAATCACTTAAATTTAATGTATTATTGATAAATTTAACTAATTAACTAATTTATATCCAATTAATAACATATTGACTAATTAATTTTTAGTTTATACAAAAAATATATTATTGAGTTCATTACAATGAGTATTATCATATTATAATTTTTAAATATTTTTATAAAATTTTTTGGACACTAAAATTCTATCATAATAGAGACTATTGTATTTTTAGCAGGACACTTAATAGGAAAGGAACTAACAAAGCCTTTAAATCTAAGGCTAAAAAAAGTAAATTATTATTTAATCTTTAGAGTTTGTGAACTACTGTGTTTTTATGACAATAACCCCTAGACTTAACAGGAAAGGAACTATCAAAGCCTTTAAATCTAAGGCTAAAAAAAGTAAAGAAAAATTATTATTTAATCTTTAGGGTTTGTGAAATTAATACTTGTATTATTTTATTTTGAAAAATTAATTAGTTAATTTTTAATGTTTGTTCTTCCCATTCATTTTTCTGTTAAAAATTAAAAATAAAAAAAATAAATTTTTATTATATTATAATATATCATAATATTTACAATACTTAAACTTATATCATAATATTTACAATACTTAAACTGCCCTTATCTCACAAACTCATCCACAGCCACCCATTTCATTCATCTTCTCCGGCGAATTCATCTTCTCTAACCAAATTCATCCATAAACTCGTAAAACAGTAAAATAATTTCCTCCACCAAACCCTAAACAATAAACAATAAACTCATAAAACAATAATCGGAATTGATGATGATGGCGAGGAGCAAAGAAAAAATTGTCTCTCTGCAACACCAACAACAAACAGCTATGGAACCAACAAACAGAACCTAGCATTGTCTAGCAATGGCAAAGCAAAATGAATTGCGAACCCACCTATAAAAAAAAAAAATTAAATTCCCCTTCCAACCCTGAAAATCCAACTAGATTAAAAAGTTAATTTCTGAGTCATAACAAATGGAGAAACCAAAAAATTTCTCAAGTAGAAATGGGAAAACAATATATTTGGAAATTTAATCCCTTCCTCTGTTATTTTACTTGCGCAAAACTTAACGAGGAAGTCTCAAATCATTCATTTTAAGAAACAGAAGAAAAATTGATATACTAGGAAAAAATGGAAAAATAATTGGAGGCAATGAAAATAAACAAGGTTTATAAACTCTGTTACTTCATCGAAATAGAAAATCTTCTGTTTAGCATATTTGACGCTTATTAAGATGTTTAGCATTAGATTACTATTTTTTTTCTTTTTTATGTTTAACATTTGATTACTTAAAACTGTTATGATTTAGCTGTTGGTCGGCTATTAGCTATTGCTGATAGTTAATGATTAATAGCTGGTTGTTGGCGTTTCTTAACTAATAATTAAATATTTTGATAAAATTATTAATTATTAGTTATTAATATGTTGAATAATCATCAAGAATAAATATTAATATTTATTTTTTTATTTAAATATTATTTTTAAAAAATAATTTAATCTTTTTTACTTCAAACAACAATTTTTTTTTTTTAAATTCCAAATTAAAATTTTTACAAACAACTGATTTTTTATTATTGACCAGCTAATAGTTATCAATAACCAAACATTATGATGCAGTTGTTAAAAATAAAAAAATTAACAGTTGTTTTAAAATTTTTTACCAAACACCTATTTATTAGGATGTTTAGCATTTGATTTGTTTAGCATGTTTAATGCCTACTAGGATGTTTAGCAAATTTAAGGAAAAAAATAAAGTTTTATTTGTAGTTGGTAGAAAGAGAAAATTTTAAAAGAAAATAAAAAATATTTAGGTATTTTTATATATATTTAACAGAAAAATAAATGGAAAGACTAATATTAACAGCGAAATCAAATATTATGGATTAATTAATTAATTTCTTAAAATAAAATGATGAATATTAATTTTGTTAAATTTTAAAAATTAAATAATAATTTATCAAAAAGTAAAACACTTTTCAATTAGCTGTATCATGAACACTTTTATAATACTTAAATTTAAATAAAATTATCATATCATTATTTTTTTTAAGTCTCAATTGAAATTTATATGAGTTTATATATTTGTTTATTTTAATTGATTCATATATTTTATTTATATTAATATTTAAAATTTTAAAATTATAATATTTAAATTTAATAAAATTAAAAATTTCAATATCTTTAAAATCATGACAGCTTGAGACGAATAGATATTGTAAATTATTTTTTTTCATGCAATCTAGATCTTCTGTTTTTATTTTATATTTTTTTTATAAATTATATTTTTATGATGATTTTTTTTTTATGCACCATATTCTTATGAATTTCTCTCATACAGTCAAGATATTTTGTTATCTTATTTTATATCTTATATTTTATTTATACACCATACTATCTATAAACACATCATTCATAAAAATAAAAATAAAATTTTTTTCATAAATAAAATATCACATAATTAAAAATATAAAATAAGACACAAAAAAGACAGATCCACACTACCTAAAGCACTCCTCTTTGGATGCTACTATTTTGTTAAAAAAAGAAAATGAGACTCATTTTTAAGTGGAACAGTAATTTTGTAAAAACCTGTAACGGGTATCATCATCTCGCATAGTTGACACTTGTCACCTAGAAAAATGGCAACTTAAACCCAACCATCTTTTTTAAAATATAAAGAGATAATTACTATAAAATTCATATATTTTTTTATATTATATTAAAAAGCCTATATATTTTTAAAATTATATTATAAAATCCTTGTATTTTGGTTCTGTTACACTACAAAATCCTTCCGTTTAATTTTTTTGTATTTTTTCCATCCGTCAACTTCCAAAAAATCAATTTTAATTAAAATATTTATTAAAATACTTAAAATACCCCTTACTCTTCTTCCTACAACAAATTCACCCAAACCCTAAAATTGATTCCGTTATTTTCTGTAACTCAAAATATCTCATTTTTAAATCTCACAACAATTCTAATGGACGATACCATCTTTTTTCAATAATCACCAAAATCTCACAACACCACCACTACTTTTTTCAATAATTACCAAGATCTCGGCTTCTTTTTGAACCTGGTGGCCAATACTTGCTGACTTTTAGAGCTCCCTCTTGTGCGTCGTCGTCGACCATGATGGAGGAAGATGTACGGGAGGCTAAAGGGAAAATTTAAGGTATGTTTTTCTTTCTTTCGTTTTGGTTTTGGGGTTTGTTTCTTTAGGTCGGGAGATAGTTTTTTCTTCTTCTTCTTCACTTGTGTTGTGATTCTCCAATTTAATGATCATGTACGGATATGATTCATTTCTATCAATATGGATTTATAGTTTTATCACATTTATTAAAGTTGCTTTTGTTAATTATATTTTGCATTCTGAATAATGAGTCCTTTAATTGGATGGAAAAAGAAAACATATACACAAATCAAAATAGGAAGATGAAATTTTAAATAATAAAAAGTTGTCAGGTATCATGCATGAGGAAAATTTCATTGGTGTTTCTCCTCAAGAGATGATACTTTAATTAAACGAAACAGAGAAAAACACATATTAGTGCTTCAATCGATGATTTGATGATGCTTTTATTGGTACTTATTGTGAAATCTCCTCTATGTTTTTCACGAAATCTTATCTAATTCAAAACCAAACATCTTGAGATTTAGAATCAAAACTATTTGTAGTAGAGATGATGTTTTAACACCTTTAATAAAACTGAGTCTGAAAAATATATTACTGGGTTTTATTGAATTTTTTTTTAATTAATAATTTTTTTTGGTAATTGGAGAAGAGATTGTGGACTTGTGCCTGACAACAATAAGGAAATTAGCTAATAATTGACTGGACTACAAGGATTTTTGGTTTTTTTGGTTAGTGGCGATATTGGCTCTAAGTGATATTACTAGCAACAATGATAATAAAGGAAGAAGTGAGAGGATTTGGTTTGAAACAAAAGTTGGGTGAGATTATGAGTAGGGATGACAATGGGGCGGGGAAACCATCCCCATCCCACCCCCGTTTTAACGGGAAATCTCTATCTCTGTTCCCGTTTCATATACGGGAATAATTTAATTCTCATCCCCATCTTCGTGGGGATTTTCGTTCCCCGTTTAAATTTTGTATTACTAAATTTGTTTATATTTATAAAATTCATAAATAATAGTTAAAAATATAAAAAAAAATTATTTAAAAAATATTAATAAATTCAAACACACAAAACATCAACCAAATATAATTAAAATATAAATATTTTAATATATAAAAAATATTCAGTAATACTTTTTTAATAAAACATTAAAAATTCAGCATACATTAAATTATGAGTACTTGAACAAATTTAATTTAATAAGTGCTTTCAATAAATTCTAACAATATCAAAAGAATTATTTATTGAACAAATTATTTCTTTTATATATATATACATATATATATATATATATATATATATATATATATATAATTTTATATAAAAAATAATTAAATAAATATAATAATTAACCAAATATAATAATAGGTCCCACGAAAACGGAGATGGATATTAATTAATATATAAATAAATATAATAATTAACCAAGTATAATAACGGGTTCTCACGGAGACGGGGATGGAGATCCCCACGGGATGGGAAATACACTCCCCGTCCTCGCTAACGAGGAAAAAATATTTCTCATTCCTGTCCTGGGAAATAAATCAAAAAATTTCCACCACATTCGAAATAAATCTCCGCGAAAAACGGAGATTCTCCTCCCTATTGCCATCGATAATTATGAGTAATGGAAATTTAATCTATTATTATGAATTCTAATAAATTTAAATTGTTATTATAAATATAGTTAGTGAGGTTGGCTTTTAGAAGGGAAAAATTAAATAAAAAAAAAAGAGATATTTTGAATTTTTCATATTGATTTTACAAAATATTATCAGAAAATTAAAATGCAAAAATTTGATAACATAATTTAAAAAACATAAAAAAATTTAATATAATATTTTAATATAATATAATAAATAATTTTTAATATAATAGGATAAAAGCTTTTTAAGTTTCTAAATGAAAATGTACGCATAAGAATCACGTCATCAGAGCCCATAAAATATATTTAAGCTAACTTGAAAATATGAAAAACTTGAATGATTAATTGATGCAGATAAATTCGTTGAGCTTACTGCATAAAGAGAGCCATCTGATAATGTTTGAAAACAGAAACCATCCAAGGCAGTCCCATAAAAAACAAAAACTATCCAAAATACCTCATAAAAAGATATAGCTAGTAAAGCAGTACCACATGATGTAAAATGTAAGTTTTATCAGATAAACTTCAAAGAAAGAAGGCTTAATCAACTTCCTCCATCTTGCTTCCTTCAGCATCAGCATCAGCATCAGCCTCCTCAAGAGCAGGCATTTCAGCATCACCCTCACCAGCATCCTCATCAATGCTCAGTCCAAGTTTCAACATCCTATGGATCCTGTTGCCGAAGGTGTTGGGTTCATCAAGACTGAAGCCCGAAGTGAGTAGAGCAGTCTCGAAGAGCAGCAATACAAGGTCCTTCACTGACTTGTCATTCTTGTCAGCATCAGCTCTCTTTCTCAATTCCTCCATGATGGGATTCTCTGGGTTGATCTCCATTGTCTTCTTGCTTGACATGTACCCAGCCATGCTGTTGTCCCTCAAAGCTTGAGCTCTCATAATCCTCTCCATGTTAGCAGTCCATCCATATTCACCAGTGACCAAACAGCAGGGAGAATCTACTACACGGTCAGAAACCACAACCTTCTCAACTTTGTCTCCCAAGACATCCTTGATAACCTTGCAGAGACCCTCAAACTTCTGCTTCAATTCTTCTTTCTTTTGCTTCTCATCTTCACTTTCATCAATTTTCAGACCTTCCTTGGTAGCAGAAACAAGCTTCTTGCCCTCAAACTCCTTGAGCTGACCAACAGCATACTCATCAATAGCATCAACCATGAAAAGGACTTCATAGCCCTTCTTCTTCAGTTTCTCAAGGAATGGGGAGTTCTCAACAGCCTTCTTGGTCTCACCAGTAATGTAGTAGATATCACTCTGGCCCTCCTTCATTCTGGTCACGTAGTCCTTCAGACTAGTCATCTCATCACCACTCTTAGTGGAGTGATATCGGAGCAATTCTGCAATCTTTGTCTTGTTGGTGGAGTCCTCATGGATACCCAGCTTGAGATTCTTAGAGAATGCCTCGTAGAACTTGTTGTAATCTTCCTTGTTTTCAGCAATCTCAAAGAAAAGTTCAATGCACTTCTTAACCAGGTTCTTGCGGATAACCTTAAGGATCTTGTTCTGTTGCAGCATCTCTCTTGAAATGTTGAGAGGAAGGTCCTCAGAATCAACAATGCCCTTCACAAAACCAAGGTACTCAGGAATTAGCTCCTCACAGTTGTCCATGATAAAGACACGTCGAACATAGAGCTTGATGTTGTTGGGCTTCTTCCTCGTGTCAAAAAGATCAAAAGGAGCCCTCTTAGGGACAAAGAGGATGGCCTTGAACTCAAGCTGGCCCTCAACTGAGAAGTGCTTTACTGCCAAGTGCTCCTCCCAGTCATTGGTAAGGCTCTTGTAGAAAGCAGCATATTCTTCCTTTGTGATCTCTTCAGGTTTCCTCATCCAGATGGGTTTCTGCTTGTTCACCAAAGACCATTCATGGGAGACCTCCTTGATCTTCTTCTTTTTCTTCTCTTCCTTCTCCTTCTCTTCATCAACATCTTCAACCTTGCCTTCCTCATCCTTCTTCTCTTCCTCATCCTCATCATCAGAGATCTCCTTTTCAGTAGTCTTCTCAATCCAAAGAGAGATTGGGTAGCTAATAAACTCAGAGTGCTTCTTAATCAGATCCTTGAGGCGTCGTTCCTCCAGGTACTCAAGCTGGTCTTCCTTGAGGAAGAGTGTAATTTTTGTACCTCTTCCAAGAACCTCACCAGAAGTATCCCTGGTAACAGTGAATGACCCACCAGCCTGGGACTCCCAGATATACTGCTCATCATCATTATGCTTGGAGGTCACAATGACCTTTTCAGCAACCAAGTAAGCAGAGTAGAAACCAACACCAAATTGTCCAATCATGCTCACATCAGCTCCAGCAGCCAAAGCCTCCATAAACTCCTTGGTTCCAGACCTTGCAATGGTACCAAGGTTGTTTACCAACTCTGATACAGTCAAAATAAAGCAGGGAATAATATCATATTAAAGACAATTAAATCAAACAACACAAATCGAACACATTGCTCTAAGTATCACGTACCAGCCTTGGTCATGCCAATACCACTGTCAATGATAGACAATGTGTTGTTAGTCTTGTCGGGAATAATGTGAATGAAGAGCTCTGGTTGAGCATCGAGCTTGCTCTTGTCTGTCAAGCTCTCAAATCTAATTTTATCCAAAGCCTGAAACCCAACAAGGAACAAAACAAGAATAACATCAGCCAACATTGTATCTTATTCCATATTCAGGTAATTTTTTCAAACCCCAAGAATAAAACGAACCAACAAAACGGACTCCAACTAGTAAATTTGAAAAAAAAACACAAAAATAGTAATCATGATTAAGTGTATAAAATTTACTAGTTAAAGAGAACAAACCACCCTAAACCCTTTTCTGTACTAATAGTTTAATTAGTACTTATATTAATAAATTTAGTTCATCAATAAATATTGTTAAAAAACCAAATAAACAAACAAACAACAAAATAGCGATTCCACTTTCCAATTCCCAAATGTCAGCAACCATAAGTAGCTAGCTACAGACTAAAACTTAAATACACTAATACATGCTTTAAAACCACATTATTGTTATAACTATTATAATAAAAATTACAAAACTTAATAAAATTATTTCCAAAATAACCTAAGCACAAATTTAAAAAATTCAACAGTAAATAAAAATGGGAAAAATGAAAGCCAGAGAGGATTTGAATATCATAGACAACGCAACGGATAAACGGATCCAAATAAAGAAAGTAAACACCAAAACCAAACCCCTAACTACTCCAAAATTGACAAATAATTAAATTTAAGGCCCCTATAATCATACAAAATACCTAAAACAGAGCCATATACATGTGTTTAACATAGATGCACAGATCTACTTATGTAGGAAGGGGGAAAAAACTTACATCGGAAGCATTGCTGATAAGCTCTCGGAGAAAGATCTCCTTGTTGCTGTAGAAGGTGTTAATAATCAGACTCAACAACTGGTTGATCTCTGCTTGAAAAGCAAACGTCTCTGTCTCCGCCATTGATTGATTACTTCAACAGATCTAATATGACAGAATTTTTCGAATCGTAGACGAAAGCGAGAAAAATAGAAGCGTGGAGAGTGAGGCTGCACAATTGGAGAAACAGGGTTTATATAGAGGACTTTGCTAGGGTTTCTAGATCCTTCTATTTCCCCAATACATTTTTCAATCTTTTTTATTTGTTTTATTTTAATTTTTAATTTTTAATTTATTTTCGAGGGTATTATGGTTGGGACACGTGGACGTTAAATCCACGTGGTCAAAGTCGTTTTGGACCTCTTCTTTTTTGGTTTAGCCAATCGGATTCTTCCGCTTCGATTTTTTTTAAGATGTGAATTTCTCTTATTCTTTTTTTAATTTACAAAAGCAAGAAAAAAGTAAGCAAGATGTGAATTTCTATCTAATTAATAGCTTTTGTGGAAAATATTTGTGGTAGTTATTTTAAATAAAATATAATTATAAATTAATTATTTAAAAAAATATAAATAAATTAATATAAAAATAAATTAAATATGAAAAATAGATATTAATGATATTATATTTTATTATAATCATTATTATTTTAAGTATTAGTAGGTCAATATATTTATTTTTTATTTTTTTATTTTATTTTTAAATTTATTTATTTAATAATATCTGAATTTTTAGCTTTTAGGATATTCGTTAGAAAAATCAAATCTAATTATTTTTTATTATTTAATGGTATATTAAAAATTTTATTTAAAAATTATATATTTATTAAATATGAAAAAATATATATAAATAATAAATTGTGGTTGTCACGTTCCGAACCTGAAAACTCACGTGACCAGCTTTAAGGAATAGGTAAGTATAAGATTTTCAGAATCCATAATCAGTCTGACAATCCATTTAACGATAAAACTGATGCATAACAGTTATGACTGTCATAAAATCAGAATTTTGACTCACCTATTAAGTAGAATTTGAACAACAATCATATCACTGTCCATCATGGCTAACATATTTATCATATCAAATTCGTTATCATAGAAAAATAATTTTGCTTACAGGTCATCAATCGAACAAGAAAATCCAGTTATCTCTGAATAAAACAATTCAAACTTTCAATAAATTAAAATAGGACAATAAATCAAACACATAAATAACAATGCGGAACTCTAGATAAATAATATAGAACGAAAATAAAATAAAATAATTAAACAACTTTCACTATCAGAGAGAAAATGACAAATTCAACTTGACAAAAATTCAGTTGACGCTCACCTACAACTGAGAAAAATAAATGAACAAGGATATGTGTTAAACTCAATTAATGATACTCACTTGATGTCATCTAAGTATTCTATTAATGATATATTTATGCATTATGTCATAAAGACATATAATCATATAATCAAATAAGAATGTGAATTAGTCAATAGGAACCACCCTAAAATCCATATAGAGAATTGATTCCCCTCTACTCGGCTCTCTTAGTCCCATACTATCTCTTGATTCAATATATTGGATCCCAGCATCATGAATGGCGAATTAGAAGAGGAACCTGGACACTTGAGATGTGTGATTTCCTTCTTTTTTCTTTCGAAGGTGTTCAATAGTCATTGGACTTAACTAGGCAACGCCAACCCAACTGGCAGTAGCGTCGAGTAACGAGCAAGCCTTAAGCCGTCAAACACCAGTTATAGTTCATCAAATCATAACCATATGTATAACCCGTACTCTATGTGACTCTCTATCATCTTAATCTCATCTAACAACCATACGTAATATACAACACAAATAACGATAAATCGTACACGCATATGTCTTTATTCATTTAATAATATTAATGTATATGTATATATACTCACACAATTAAATGAATATGCATTATAAGTGAGAAATTATATTAGAAAGTATCACTCCTAATTGTCTCTCTTTGGAGCGTCCTATGACTGACTGCAAGGAAGATACCTGAAACATTGAACTGAATATGAGATTTATTAGAATAATATTTAAATATCGATTCATAAATAAAAATAATGATTTTTACGAATTTGCCGAAATTTCAACAGAATTTTTCCTAAAATATGACTTACCCTCTGAAACAAAAATATCAACACTTCTAATAAATATTTCATAAAATTACATCCAACACCATCAAATTAATTGACATATCCTAGGTCTCCAGTTCACCAATAAATATCTATTATAATTATTGCACATCTCAATTATTTAACTAATTAATTATTTATAGCAGTCTAATATTTTCGCACAATTTCAATATTTAGTTCATAATTATTGAGAATCCTGAAATAATAATAACTTCAAAATAACTCATATATGGACAATTAATTTATTACTCAATCACCCCTTCACTAAATAATTTATTTAACCACTAATTTAATTATATCAATCTCCCAAAAATAAGATAAATTGTTCCGACTAATTTAAATAATTATTCCGCGAATAATTCTCAATATTGATACTCAATTAATTAAGTAAAATAATTATACTTCGACTAATTTAAATAATTATTCCGCGAATAATTTTCAATATCGATACCCAATTAGTTTAGTAAAATAATTATTCTTCGATTAATTCTCAATTTTAATCTCCAATTTATATTCCACTAGTTATTCAAAACTCTAAAATAAAATTTTGAAACGACCATAAATAATTCAGTAAAATAATTATTCACTTCAATCCTTAAGTGATAATTATATTATAATTAATACTGTAATAATTAATCCGCTGAAATATTATTTCTTATCATTACAATCAATATATTATTTAAATAAATTATCAATCAAACTCCAAATATTTTTATCCAATTTAAATTAATTTATTGATCTAATTTAATTACCAATGCTATTAATTTATCCACCAATATCTACCTTTTTGATACCTCATTTTCATAAATATTATTCAAATAATATCAATATTAACTCCAAATTATGAATAACAATTTATTTTATTTTTTTACACCTAAATTAAATACAGTTATTTGTTAATGAATATTGTAAAATCAAATACTAAATATTTTTCTCAAATTTATCTTCAAATATACTCCAAATAATTTATAACTAATTTTAAAATAATTTAAAACTCACCAACCGGAAATCTTCCATATTTGATTTACCTCTTCCATGTGAAATACAGTTGAAGCAATAGAAAGTGAAGTGAATCTGAATAGCCTTGCAACAATCAAATCATTGCATCGAGTCCATGGAAGGTAGTTTAGGCACTGATCCATCTAGAAAACCTTGTTTGTTTCTGATGGATATGGCTAAGCGGAATGAACGCTTCCAGGAAGCAAAATTAGTTGAAGTTAATTATGATTTTCAAAATGATGAATGAAGTAAGGAGAGGATGAATTATCTGTTGGATTTGGTGTTAATGCCATTATTGAAGATTCGAAAGAAAAAGAAAAACTCAGTGAAGCAAAAGAGGGATTTTAGGGATTTGATAACCGTCAAGAGAGAGAAAGCAGATAAACTCTGCACTGATACCATATGATGAAGATAAAGATTAATTGATTGATTAATAACAATATATATATTGTAGATTAGTACATCTGTTTATATACAGGAAGTTAAAGAAAAAAAGAAAAACAAACTATGTTGAGCTATTAACTAATGCAGCTAACTAAATTAACAACTATCTAGAAGCCACTGAACTAACTAACAATTAAATACATTATGAAAAAACACCGTCTTCACATTACAATGGCAGAATTGGTGGCTCCGGGTGCCAATGCCTATGTCTCGTTGCTGGCTACTTGGTGGTGGTGGCTAAGGATCAAACTTCAAACGCCTGATTCTCTCTCTCCCTTCCCTCTGTTGTTTTTTTTTTTTTTCTTTTATAAAAGGGAGCAACAAACATGGTTACATTGGACACAATCTGGGAGGTGGGAGTGAATGGGGGCAAGCTTTTTAATTCTTAGTACTTAGGAATTGATGAGCAGGAGATGAAAGATTACTAGCAAGCACATTTATAAGGAAACAAACTTTAATGCAGAATGGCTTAATTAAGATCAAATGTGTCCATCTGTACTCACTATTTTGAAGACCCCCACAAAACCTTACTAGTCTTTTGTTATATGATATTTGTGGGATTTCATATCCTCTGTTACTTTTGTTTGGTCAGTAACAACTGATCAAGCCCGCTTGATTGGTTGGGTTTTAAATCTAGTAGACTACGGAATGGATTCTAGTTGGTTAGGGGTTTTTTGTTTTTTGCCATTTAAAACGACATCGTTTGCTATGTGGCTGGTTTTTCTCTTCCTTTATTTTCAAGCAAATGCACAGCCAAGAAGGTACTGTTGCTGGTGGCTCTAATAATAACTACCTGATAGAGCATAGAAAGCTTAATAAACAAATCCAAAACATATTATTTTTTCAACTTTCCGGCAAAATCTCAAAGGGAGTGTGTTTGGTATCTGAAAAAACAACAACAAAATGCAGAAAATGGCACAGGGTTGGTTTTCAAGTAGCAGTAGCGAAGATCAACAGCAAAAACCTTTATCATCTCTATTGACAGATTGGAACTCATACGCCGCGTCCAGAGATGCTGATGAGAGCACTGGATCGGGTATTGGCTTCGATCTTGAATCCGCTGTCCGCTCTGCGAACAACACCGTTACTGGCACCTTCAATGTGTAAGCATCTTTTATCTTGATTTTTCCAGCTTTGAGCTTTAGCACTTAGTGGGTTTTGGGAGATTTTAGTTTATACCCTATTTTTAGGTTATTTTGACGAAGTTTGATTATGGGTTTGTGTTTTATAATAATCTTTTAAACTGGATGTTGGATGTTTGATTGCTTGAGTGCCATTAAATTATGGGTATTTCTGGATTTTGATTGTGGCAACGGACAGTTAGCTTGAAGGGATTTGAAAGTTATTACTTAGGTTTGCTTAATTTTGAGTAGAATCGCTTTAACGGAGGAGGTACTTGAAAGGAACTGAAGTTAAAAGGGAATGCTTTGTTGGGTTTGCCTAATTTTGAGAAGACTTGTTGACAAGTAGTTGATGCAGAGCAGATAAAAAAAAATTGAATGGGAAGTCATCTTGTATAGGGGCTTCCACGTTTCTCATATTATACGTATTTTCTGAAGAAAATAACTGAGATAACTTATGGAACAGCAAAACTATGACATAAAATGAAACAAACAAAATTACAAATTTCATATGTTAAATGAATAAATTTGTGGTATTAACAAATTCACAACATCTCAAATACATAGGATATTCAATATGTTAGCTTGATGTAGCCATCCATGATATGGAGGATGATAGAGCTGAAGCGCATAATAGGTCACTCTCTTAAGATGATTCAGATCAAAGTGAAATATATTCAAGACTAAAGTAGATAATTATATTCACTTAATTGTTTGAATGAATAAACAGTTTGGCGGTACATGCATTAGTCCCTAGTCATTTGTCCTCTCCCAATTTCACTTTTTCGAGTTATCTGATCCTGCAGTTAAGTTTTCTTTTTCCTGAAGTTATTGGAATACTTAGTGTACTTTGATTGAAAAAGTTGCGAATAAAAACTTGTAATATCATACATAAGTATACTCATTGATAGGAATCAACCATCTATATGCTCAATAGAATCAGGATGATAAGTTTATTCTGTGTGAGTACCATATTTAAGCAAACATGTTAATTTCAGTTCACATATGGAGCATCTTCAAGGTTTTGGTGTCTGTAGATTAAAGATTGTCGTTACCATCTAAAAGAATCTTTTGGTCGAAAATTGATTTCAGTTTTATGGTAGACTTGTAGATTTTGTAGTGGCTACACTTACAATAATAATAATACAATTATCATAGTGGTCTAGAGGAATTGTGCATATAGTTCAGTTGATGTCCTTTGGCGGTTCCTTTAACTTAGTGTGCTAGTTTCTTAGGTCACATCTTGCAGGACTCCAGTAGGGTTAAATTCATAAAATTAATAAAGCACTAATGCAAGAGAAATCAATTGAGGTGACTCAGAGAAGTTCTGCTCAGTAGCCAGCTGCAAGTGATGTTAGTCTTATGCTTTTATTCATTTTCATCATGATGCTGTTTTCAATAGTTCATTTGTCTCATATTATCCAAGTAGCCTCATATATCTTCCAAATAATAAGGTCTAGTCTTCCCAAGTCGGTGCATTGATATATATCATATGTGAGTTGTCATTGAAAAAGCTTTTTCATTTTTTGAGTTTCAATTGCTAATTCATGAGCAATTTTAGATGCTTTATATTTAGGCTTAATCAACCAAAAGAATTCCTGAACTTTTACCATTTTTCAATTAATAGACTTAATAACTTGTATATTCAATTCTTCCTTTCTTTTTCCCCATGTCTTAGATGAACTTTCAAAAATTACTTCAATTTTAGCCTCTTGTCACATTTTGGCTAATTTTTCAAATATACTAGTTGGCATTGGAGCACAATCAAAGTAAGTAAAACTTGCTGAATTGGCATTTTTGGTTAGTTGAAGCCAATGTAAAAAATGGTGAGTTAGCATAAAAAAGCTTACTCAGAAAAAAATCCCAAATGCTGCATTTTGATAAGGATTTTTCCTTAAATCCTTCCCTAACCTTCTTGATTATTCAACAACTGAGAGAGAGAGAAGAGCGGCCCGGGGGTGGGGGGTGGGGGGAGTTGTTCTTCGGTGAAACCAACATTGACTTTTGCCTCACTGCTGTCAATCTAGGCTAGGAAATGGCTCCCTTGCTAATGCTGAATACCATGATGTTGTGATATATTTGTTGGAGAAAGGTCTAATGATGAAGGAATCAGAAATGAGGAGTTGAATTTGACAAAGGAGTGAATTAAGAGTAAGAGGATCAAGTTTTATGGCTTAATAGAGATGATTCTTCAAGATAGAGAGAAGCGCAGAGTTGTCATAGCAATGTGTGCTTGAAGCCCTAAATTCTGATGGAAACCAAGCTCCTGAGAGATCCGTCAATGCTATTACCCACTTGGGTAGACCTAATGTATTTTATGTATATGCATTAATTTTTGGGTCTTATTGAGTTTCAGTTTTCTTCATCTCTGGTTTCTCTAATCTAGAATGTGGTTTTACTTGACTGGAGAGTAGTCCTAAATAAAGGAATCAGAAACAGTAACAAAAACCGAAATAGTGTCATGGAATTGGTCTGAATCAGACTGAAGTCTGAACCATTCCGAATTGGCTGCCACTGTTGGGACTTCTCTAAAGCCATTAGCAAAATCACTGAAATCGACAATAAATAAGAATTTAATAAAATATAACTTAAAAAAAATTAATGAAATGTGCAAGATGGTAAATTAACAATTAGATAAAACATGAGAAACAACCATTTCACACATTGTCACTTACCCATTTCTAAATGATTGATCAAGGGAAATGGAAAATAACATAATGGTGGGCTAAAATTCATTCACGAACTGCAGTCATTTAAGACCGTGCTTGAGAGTGCTTATTTTCAGTGATTTCCATTGACAAATGCTATTGTTAGTTTTGCTTTTCAATTAATATTTGGACCCTCTAAATAATGCCTCTGCTGCTTATTTGTAAAGCTTGAAAAGTGTTTCTAGGTTCATGGAATGAATGTGAAATTCTTTTTCTTCTTTGTTTTCTTTTTGTCTTTTAAATCCTAGATTTTGATGCTTGAATTTAGTTGTGGTTTTTGTGATGGCACACCCAAAAAACAAGAAGAAGAAGAAGAAGAAAAATTTTGTTTCTTTTAGTTTGCAAAGATTTTGATTACGGGTTATTACAGCAGTTGATGTGGTTCAAAGTTCAGTCTTCCATCTTGGGTTTAAAATTCAGTCATTCTCTCTTTAATTTTCTCTCTCTCTCTAAATTTGCATGCCAAAAATGAAAAGAAAATTAATACCAAATGCTGTGTTTTGGTTCATTTGTCTAGTAAGCAATATTTTAGGCCAAGTCAGCATTTTCTATTTGTTTTAAATGGCCTCAGGTGCCAACTCAGCATATTCCAATTTCAGTTGACCTGAATATGACCGGAGGCTAAAATTGAAACAATTTTGGTAACCGGAGGCCAAGTCAGCATCCTAAATTGTGAGGCCAGTCAGGCTTGAGCATTATCGAGTGAATTATTCTTGTTGATGTGGAATATTCATTACTGATTTTTAATACGATGTTTTCTGGAAAATATTCACCTTCTTTTGGTTACGTATATTGAATTTAAAAAGTGACAACAATACATGTCTCTAATGAAGTGAGCAAGCCCATGGAGGCATGGAGAATTGACACTCTTTTTTGCATGTTCCTTCTGTTGCTTGTTCAGGGTTTCTAAAGGAGTGAGAGATATACCTGGGAATCTCCAGTCTGCCACCAGCAACATTCCTTCAGGAAAATCTCTTGTGTATTTTGGTCTATTTCTGTCAACTGGAGTGTTTTTTGTTTTCATTGCATTTGCCATGTTCCTGCCGGTCATTGTACTGATGCCACAGAAATTTGCAATCTGTTTTACTCTTGGATGTGGATTTATCATCGCGTCATTTGTAGCTCTCAAGGGTCCCAAGAATCAATTTGCTCATATGACATCAAAAGAGGTATCTTTGAGAAGTTGTATACACTTTTCTCTTCAACATATATATGCACATGGCATATTGTCTCAGCTGATCAACTTGATGCAGCTATTCATATCTAATGCTTGATGTTATCAGCTATTCATATCTAATGCTTGATGTTTTCTTTTCGTTTTTCCCTTCAATATTTATCCAGAGACTTCCTTTTACATTGGGATTCATAGGGAGTATGGTGGGTACTATATATGTCTCCATGGTTCTTCACAGCTACATTCTTTCTGTGCTCTTCTCTGTAATACAGGTATTAATTTTCATGCATGATTCCTATATGCATATTTTTAGCTCTCTTTCTCTCTCTCACTCGCACTCTCTTACACACACACACACTTGTTTTTTCATTTTCTTGGGTTTGGCTTGAGAAGCTGTTTCTGTGCTCTTTTAGCTTTCTATTGCGTTTCTGCAATTTATCTTCTTAATAAGTAGACATGCAACTGATTGTCCATGTTCTTTATTCCATAAAAAAGAAGGTTTCCTTATTATTATTACATTTTAGTTCTAGAAGCAATGGTACTAGAATTTACCTTTAACTTGAGAAAAAGGGATAAAGATAGCTTATCAGATAATGAAATGAAGTTCCCATGGAATTTTGTAGGTTCTTGCTCTCACATATTATGCCATTTCCTACTTCCCTGGTGGATCTGCTGGGATGAAATTTCTTACATCTTCCCTTGTCTCATCCGTGACGAGATGTTTTGGGAGGTGAAACTATTCTGTTTGCAGTTAGCTTGTAAATTTTCTCCTTCCCCTCCCTCTTTTTTGTTTATGTCGATTTCTTTCCCCTTTTAGATCTTATCAAGTTGATTTGGAAACTTTGAATGAAGGGGGCTGAATTGCATCTCCAAATCTTACAGTTGTTTGTATTCTTAGCTCCAAACAAATTTAATAAAAATAGAAATTAATGAAACTAATTCTCGTTCTGTCCGAAAAAAGTAGATTTATTTTCTTTTTTGTTAGTCTCAAATTATAGATCATTTCCCTTTTTTAAAGTGTAATTAATTTGTTAATCTATTAAAATATATTTTTATTTAATATATTTTACTATTCATATATCACATTTTTATCAACAAATCATTAATTAATTTTATTGGATTATTAATTAAATTATATATATGTAATTTTTCATATTTCTCATTAAATAATGAAAGGATTACATTGCTAGTATATTATTTAATAGTGAAATTTTAATTCTTTTTATTGGATAATGTAATTTTATTGATTTTGATACTTAGCATTAAAAAAAATTAAATAATATTTATTTTGAAGATAATCATTTATCAATATAAGTAGATAAATAATTATTTCAACTAAATACATTTTTAATTTTTGTGAAAATAGAAGTTGATTTATTTTTTTTGGATGGTGGAAATATAAAATTAGTTAAGTTCTTACAATTAGTTAAGCTAGAAGGTATTGAGATATGAAAATTGGAGGCACATGTTTTATTGGGTAGGCCAGCTTAT
This sequence comes from Aleurites moluccanus, assembly GCA_948193065.1. Classification (NCBI taxonomy): domain Eukaryota; kingdom Viridiplantae; phylum Streptophyta; class Magnoliopsida; order Malpighiales; family Euphorbiaceae; genus Aleurites; species Aleurites moluccanus. The sequence goes on from CANXYC010514088.1 coordinate 21,485, forward strand.
TCACATAATTTTTTGTTTTTCTCTTTTATGCGATGTTTTTATATCCAGTTCCATCAAAGAATTAATGAAAATAGAGAGTTAAAAGGTTAAAAGTGTAATAAATTAGTTAAATTAAAATAAAATTAAAAATAATTAAATTAATATTATATAATATAAAAATATAAATTTTATTATTTAATTTAATATTTATTATCTATATACTCAAAATAAATATAATGAATATATAACTAAAATTAAATAATAAAATAATTATATAAATAAAAATTTATTATCTACAAGAAAATTTCATTATTAAGTCTAGTTAAATAATTAAATTACTAACTAGCTAAAATATCTTTAATAAATAAATTAAATTAATTTAGTTAAATAAAAATATTTTATTTAATTAATTTAGTCAATTTTAAACTTTTAATTGAATTTAATTAGAAATATATTTCTATTAATATTATAGTTAATATTATATATTATAATGACCCAAATTTTTATTAATTTTGATATTTTTATTATATATATATATAATAAATGAAATTGGTGAATGGAACAAAAGGTAAACAAAAAAAGAATAGGTGAGTATATTTTAGTATTATATTATTTTTTTTAATTCTGAAAGAAATTTAAAAAAATAAAATAATTAATTAATTTAATGAAAATAAAACTGAAAAAAATCAAAGAAATGGAGCAGAAACAAAGATATGGAGCTGAAAGAATCAAAAGCGCCATCCCAAATCGGAATTCCATTTTAAGGGAAACTAATATATATATATTACAAAAGTTGTTACATTATCATACAAACTGCTATTATTTTTATTTGTAGCCAATTACCCATCTAAAGTATTGAAATTATAGTTATCAAAACCGAACCAATCTTTCCTTAGGACTAGCTTAAAGTTTAATTATATATATATACATATATAATGTTTCTAAATCATTTATTATATATATTATAAATACTTACATACATACATATATTTTACTATTTTTTATATTATCTAATATTAAAATATATAATTCTATTATTAAAATTTTTATTGTTGAATCATTGAACCAATTGAATCATCATTATTAATTTTTAAACTTCAGTTCAATTTTGATAACTGCTAATTGAAATGGCAGGTGAGAGTTGACACAGATTTTTGTTATTATTTTATATTTTTGAAAAATTATATTTTTATATACCTACATTATATTATATATAAATATATTAAATTTTAAAATTTTTTTGAAGCATAAACTTTTCATTAAGTAAAAGGAAAAAAAAATTAATATTGTGAGTTCAAGTTAAAACAAGTAAATTCATAGGTTATTCAATTAAAATTTTGAGGTTGTGTATCTACTTTATAATATATTTATAGCTCAGAGGTCATGTTTGTTTTGTTATAGAATTAGAAGTGAAATGCAATATTGAGAATATTTTAATTTAAAAAAATTAACTTTTGAGTTGAGAATTTTAAAATCATGAAATTTGATAAAATTTATAGAATTAAAAATATAATTTTTTTTATTTCATGAATTTATACAATTTCATTTCTTTGGAATAAAAATAAAATTCATGAATTATAATGATATTTTTATAATAAAAAATAATTTACAAAAATTTTCATTTATTAAAATGAATTTTTTTTTTTAAATCTTACATTTAACGTGAGATTTTAAAAATTTTCAAAATAAAAAATTATGATAAATGATACATTTTAAAAAATTTATAATTTTAACTTTTTTTTATTAATCAAATAATAAATTTTAACAAAATCTATAAATTTTTATCAATTCAAACCTTAAAAAGCCTGAGCACAAGGATTTTTTGACTCTTGACCTTGATTAGGATGTAACAATAAACAAAGAGTTGTGACCTTGTGCTTTAGGTAAAGGAAAGAGCCAGTCCAAGAGAATCCTCCAACCACTTTATACCCATTAACATAACATTGAAGAGATTAAAAAAAGAATGTAATTGGAAACAGAAATCCTGAAATTAGGGAAAAGATTAGGACATACTTTAATCATTTAATTATATTATAAAATACTTTAATTTCTTAAAATTTAATATTTTTCAATGAAGTTAATTTATTAAGGATTAAAAGTGTTGATTTTAAAATAGTAAACACTAAAATATTAATTATAATATCAGATTTTAGGGAGGACATAGTAATTTATCAAATAAAATAAAACAAAGTTAAAAGCAAAAGGGCCAAAGTGAAATTGGTTGATAGCATATGCGGCTAAAAGTTAATTACAAGGCAAAAGCCAAAACTATGTTCAAACTTGAGAAATTTAGAAGTGTTATGATGAAGGTTTTAATTGGGCAGTTCACCCAAAAATTAATAAATAAATAAATAAAATTGTTTTATACATAGTAATAATAATAATAATAATAATAATTGTTATAAATATATAGATTATCGTGGATGTCCTTTTATCTTTCTCACTACTCTATTATTTTATATGTCCCTTCATATATCCCACTACACTATTACTTGGTGTATTATATTTAATTTTATTATATTATTTGTAAGATGTAATTTATAGTGAATTTATATTATAATTTATAGTAGGTTTATATATTGTAATATTTGGTGGAGAGAAATCATATAAATAGGAGTTTCTATTATTTTGTAATATATACCAAAAAGACAATATAAAATTTTCTCTTCTACATTCTTATTTCTTATTTTTGTTTTTGTTCTTATTTTTATTTTATTTATTTTTCATAACACATTATCAGTACAATTCTCTATTTTTAAGCAATAAAATCTAAGTAAATATGTCTACTCTTAAAATATTAATTTCACATCTTACTTATTTCACTATCTTAATGAATCATTTATATTTATGAAAAATTAGTAAAATATATTAGTTTATTATACTTATAGAAAATTATTATATTGTCATTGCTTTTATATTTATAATTCATAACTCGTTACTTTTGATTGATAATAAGATAATGTTTATATGCTTTAAAGTTTTTTTTTGTTAATGGGTCGATCAAAATTTTTTTATTTTTAAGCTATCCAATTTTGTTCTCCATAACACATTTGATAGCTTTCTTATTCAAAATATTTAAAAAAATTGCTCTTGATAACATTCTTATTCAAGTATTTGAAATTTGAAATTTTTCTCTTGATGATATTCCAATTCAAGTATTTGAGTAAGTAAACTTTATTTTTATGCATTATCATTTGATTTTTCAATCTACATTTAGCATAAAAAAATTATACTCTAATTTTGATATTTGTTTTTGTATAAATTATAATATTTTATACTTGTTAAAATATAATTTGAAATAAAAGAAAATAATTTATATTTGTGATCTTAAAAAAGTATAAATGAAAAAAAAAATTAGAATAATTATTATAAATTTTTTAATTTAATCATGTATTGATAATGTTAATGAATTTATTTATTTTGATATTGTAAAGTTATTCTTTTATTTTAAATATGTTATTTTTTTTACAATTAACTCTTAATGTGTGGAAGATATTTACAAATAATGATATGTTAACATTTTTCATATATCGAATATGCTCATGCAGTAGCAATATCAATAAAAAGATCGACAAAATTGATGAATTAACTCCATACATTCTAGTTTGATCTCATTCCCTAAAATAAATACAATCATACTTAACTGAATAAAATATCAAGTTGTTAGTGAAAAATTTATGAAATACATCCTACTGATTTTATCTCATTATCTGAAGTGAATGTGGTAATATATAACGATAACACTATGAAGTTATTCTTTTAATAAGAATAAAGAAATTTTATAAGAATACTTATCACCACCAGAAGTGGGATAAAATTATACATAAATAAAAATAGAAAATATGAACAAAATTTGTAAAAGTAAATATTATCGAAATAGTATGAAAAAAAATTGATTACATACTTGTCGAATAATAAAATATTTTATTGATATTTATCGAGTATCGTAAAAGGAGAGAAAAAATATAAATATAAATTTTGTCTCTAATAATGATAACTTTGATTATGATCATATTGTAGATATTGTTCATGTTGATGTGATAAATAATTTTTTGAAAATATTGAAAGGGAGAATTAATTTCGATATATATATATATTGTGAATAGTAGGATAACTCGTACAATTTTAAAAATATTAAATATTTTTCTTATTTGAAAATGGACGACACAATTATTTTTGAGAAGACAAAAAAAAAAAAAAAATGAAAAGCTCCAAAAGAGCTAATATATTATTACAAGATAAACAAAATTTATTATACATAATACGTTATTTTCTCCAAAATCTCATAGAAATTTGTTAAATTTTAAGGATATTTGCAGTAATAAATATTATATTAAGACGGTAAATGAGAATAGTCAATAATACTTTTATATTACAAGCATTATTTAGGGAAGAAAAATATAGTGAAAATTTTTCTGTTATTTTCTATAATTTGTATTATACAATAATTAATGGAACTGAAAATAATCTTATAGTAAACCAGAAATTTATATATCCAAATATTTTTATTATTTGGCATGACAAGTTAGCTCATCTTTGTTTAAAAATAATGAAAAAAATATTGAAAATTCACATTGGAATCCATTGAAGAACTAGAAGATTTTTCAAATTAATCAATTGGCTTTTGGTTAAAAGCCAGATATTTCTCATTTAAGAATTATTGAATGTGCAGTATATATTTGAAATACTATACCACAACTTACTAAGATGAATCGTCAAAAGATGTTAGAAATATAAGTTGGATATAAATCTTCATCAATAATTAAATATTTTAAGTCATTAATGGTAATATATTTACTAATCGATTTGCAGATTTTCATTTGATGAAATAATATTTTTAGCATTAGGGGGGAGATAATAAAAGTTAAGAAATATAATAACATGAAATACTTCGTCATTATCTAAATCCTATAACAAAACAATATGAACAAGAAGTTCATAAATTAATTTATTTACAAAAATTAGCAAATCAATTGCCGGATGCACTTGTTGATCTAAAACGAGTAACAAAATCTCATATAACAGCTGTTAATATTTTAATTTGTATTATCGTCTCAGATGACAACTTATTAATATTAATGAATCTCAAGCAAAGTTGAAGCGTGAAAGGTTATTAGTTATAAGAATAAAAGTTCTTGAAAGAGAAAAATAATAAATAATAAAGATAATTTTATTGAAAATGCAAATACTAACATAGATACACTTCCTGAAGAAGTACATGTATCTGAAATTAGTAAAAATAAAATGATATTGATAAATTATATTAGTTATGAAAAAAAAGAAGAAGATAAAACCGAAATGAAATAGTTGTTGACTATTGTTTTGCATATAGTGTAACATAATTTTATGAATGAAAATGATGATATTGAATCACAATCTGATTTATAATGTTGAAATAAGAGTTGATTGACCAAAATGAAAAGATGCAATACAAGTATAATTGAAAAACATAAGGTTTTCGGACCAATAGTCTAAACATTATAAGATGTGAAATTGTTAGATACAAATAGATTTTTGTGTGAAAAAGAAATGAGAAAAATAAAATTGTAAAATACAAAGCAATATTTGCTATATAAAATTTTTCGCAAAAACCTAAAATCAATTATGAATAGATATGCTCTCTTGTAGTGGATCCAATAATATTTTTATATCTTATTATTTTAGTAGTGCATGAAAAACTTGATATGCATTTAATAGATGTAATCACAACTTACATATATGATTCAATTGATAATAATATTTATATGAAAATTCCTGAAAGATTTAAAATGTTAGAAAAATATAATTTAAGTTATCGAAAAATCTATTCAATTAAATTACAAAGATTTTTGTATAAATTAAAATAATTTGAGCTCATATAGGAAAATCGCTTTAATGAATACTTATTCAAAGTATAATATAAAAGCAATATTATAAATAAATCTGTATATGAATTTGCATAATTATTGTATATATTGATGATTTGAATATTATTGAAATTCTTGAAAATTTTTCAAAAGTAACATATTATTTGTAAAAGGAATTTGAGATTAATTATTTTGAAAAAATAAAATTATGTCTCAATTATATATTGATCATTTGGCAAAAGAAAATTTTATTTATTAGTTAACTTATTTATAATTTTATAAACAAAAAGTTTATTTATAATTTTATAAACAAAACACATTAATTAAATAGTCTAATGGTTATTCAATCATTTAATGTGAATAAATACTATTTTCAGTTAGATAAGATAAAAAATACATTTTTAGCCATGAAGTATCATATCTTATGCAATAGACGCATTAATTATTACAAAAGAATGGTGAAATTGGTGTTTAATAAATTTGTTCAAGTGACAATTTAACAAATTTGTTAACTAAAATATTATCTACTACACATTCAAGAAATTGGTTAGTATTATTGAAATATGACGCCTTAAAAATTTTCAGCAATATTGCAAATATGAGGAGTTTAATACTATATTTTTTTTTTCTTAATCAAAGGTTTTGTCCCATTGGATTTTTCTAGTAAGGTTTTTAACGAGACAGTATACTATTTACAATGCGAGGATATTGTACTTTTTTTCCTTCACTAATTTTTTTTTTTCAACTGGATTTTTATTAATAAGGTTTTAATAAGACATATTCTTTACAAAGACGGACATTTAAGTGGGAGTATTATAAATATATAGATTATTGTGAATGTGTTTTTATCTTTCTCACTACTCCATTATTTTATATGTCCTTCATATATTCCACTACACCATTTCTTGGTGTATTTATTTAGTGTATTATATTTAGCTTTATTATATTATTTATAAAATGTAACTTATAGTGAATTTATGATATAATTTATGGTGAGTTTATATATTGTAACATATGGTGAAGAGAAACCTTATAAATAAGAGTCTCTATTACTTTATAATATACACCAAAAAGACAATAAAAAACTCTCTCTTTTACATTCTTAATTTTTATTTTTATTATTATTATTATTCTTATTTTTATTTTGTTTATTTTTCATAACAATAATAATAATAATAATAATAATAATAATAATAATAATAATATTATGATTTTTCTAATAAATACTCTTAAAACACTCATTAAAAACAATTATTTTAGATAAAATATAATTATAAAACAGTTATATTAGAAAAATATAAATAAATTAATACAAAAAATAAGTTGGATGAGAAAAAAATAAAATATTAATAGACTTATATTTTATTATAATCATTATCATCTCAAATAATAAGTTAAAAAATTTAATTTTTTTAAAAAATAATTTATTAATTTATTAATATCCCTATTTAACGGATATATTTATCAATATAAGTTATTTAGCTTTAATAAAATAATATGAATAATTTAAGATTAATAAAAATATATATTTAAAAAATATTAATAAAATTTATTAATTTAATTACATTAATTTTTTAATTTATATGAAAATCAAAGTAAATATTTTTTTTTAAAACGGAAGAAGTATATAATTTTTATAAATAAATTATCAGAATTAAAAATATTTTATTTATCCATCACTCTCCGCCAATGACTCTTTTAATTTTGAAATAGGAGACCCACAAAAAGCACATTATACTGTGGATTTTGAATTAGAAAGCACACCAAAAGGGGTCAAGGTGGATTTGATCTCTATTTAGTTTTCATATGTTAAGAAAATAAAAAATCTTCACTTTCTTTTTAATTGCAATTTGCAAGTCAATATCTACTAAATATTCTGATTTATTATTTCAGATGATAATAATTATAATACAATATAATTTTATTAATATTTTTTTTATTTAACTCATTTTTTATATTAATTAATTTATATTTATTTAACATAATTATTTTATAATTATATTTTATCTGAAATAACTATTTTTAACGAGTATTTTAAGAATACTCATTAAAAATTGAAAATTCAAATAGTATATAATAAATAAATTTAAAAATAAAATAAATGAGTAAAAAATAAAAATTATGATCTATCATTTGAAATGACAGTAATTATAACTAAATATAACTTTATTAGTCTGTATATAATATAGCAATATATATATATATATGTTTTTTAAACAAATTAAATTTTTTTATGTTAAGTTATTTATAGGGACTATTACATAAATATATTATTTTTTTAATTTTATGGTTGTTATTATTTTTTTTTTTATTGTTTTTTGGTATATATTTAGTATAAATATAATATATTTTTGGTATATATTTGATATATGTCGTTTTTTTTTTTTAAAAAATTAGATATGTATTTTTTTGAAAAAATATTTTTAGATATGAAATATTTTTTAATTTTTTTTAATAATAAAAATAAAATATTTTTTATTTTTTTAATATTTTAAAAAAAATCCCTTATTTATTCTAGAAGACCAAGCCCATTTTAAAAGCCCACCGAACCAATCAAATTTGAAATTTAGATTTGCCTCTTTATTTGATTCAATTTGGTTTTCAATTATACATAGTTCACTTTATTCAATTTTTTTTTTAAAATTTTGATCAAATTGATCCAAATTAACTGGTGCACTCTCCTAATTAATTAATTCAACCAAATTAATCGAATCAAAGAGAAAAATTCTCTTTATTTAATTTGGTTAAATTTGATTCAATTTTTATTTATACATAATTCAATTTTTTTTTTTATTTTCAAAAAAATTTAATGCAACTAAACTAAATTATTCGATGCACACTACTAATTACAAATATTTGATTAATTCGAGTAAATTAGTCCAAACTACATCTGTGATAATTTTTTCTTAAATTTCATTTAATAAATAGTGATTACTTTTATTAAAATGACTATGCAAATTTAAATTTGAGATCTTTCCTCTTATATTTTTAAAAAGAATGAGAAAGTTAATCAAATTATATTTTATTAGCTACTGAGTAACTTATATTTTAAAATGTAACTTATGTAAATATATTTAGATGCTAAAAACTTGATCGCATACTCAAAAAAATAATGAGCAAAGATTGGAAATAAGATGAAGTGTCTGAATAAAATGATAGTAACCTATTAATTGGTGGTTTTTCTTTTTTATTTTTTTATAAAGGTACAAGTGTTATTTAGAAAATATTGAATAAGATTGATAGAATTTTGGACAAATGATTATAATAATTGGACATTATAGTTGTCAATGTAGGACATATATTTGGAAAATTATTACAAGACAAAATCCTGAAAAAAAAAAGAAATAATTGAGGGAAAGTTATAGATGACAAAATCACTAGTAGAGTAGTGAACTAAAATTATATGTAACCTATCCTTTGATTGGATGGGAAATTTTTTTTTGGATTTGTGATTTGGGACCCAAAACCCATTAGATATAATTGATGGGATTTGAAAAAATGATGGATCTTTGTTTGGATCCAATCATGGTGTGTATTATTATTAGGGGGGCTTAATAATAATAGAAGAGAAGTTGCAGGGAGAACATTCAATTTAACCACTTTAGTGCACGTGTGTGTCAAGTACCCATTTAACAAGAAAGTCTTATGATGGCTCAATGTTAGACAATTCTCAAGGGTCCACCTAGTTTGGCTTTGCAAGTCCAATCTCTCATCCCATCATCCCTAAACCACCACTTGGACATACATATATAAATGGGATAGGTTAATAGTTGAGTGAGGAGTGCTCCATTATTTATCTTATAATATAAAGATTAAAAATAAATAAATAAAGATTGTGTACTATTTTAAAATATTTTTATGGTTATTACGAAAAATTCTTAATTTTTTTAATTTGTAATTTTATCACAGTAAAGAAATTTTCTCACTTCATCTCTCATAACCTTTTTTTTTCCTGCAGGTATTGAGATTTTGGAAGTTCATGGATTCATATATGTTAAAGTAATCAATAGCATTGGTGGGTACGATTTGTGGATGAAAGGAAAACTCTACCTATTATGAATTTCACTAATTCAGAGTTTGTGCATAAACGAAAATATTTGTAAACTCATATGAGTCTTACTATTAAAAAAAAAAAAAAAAATCATTAATTTATAAAAAAAAAATTATTTTATTCACTTAAATTTAATTTTAATTTTACATATTTGTCCTATTTAAATCTAACTTTTTACATATTTGTTCATCCAAGTCCAATTTTTTATACTGAATTAATTTTTGATTTGTCAAAAATTAATTTTTTTATTTCATCTCTTAATTTAAGAATGAGAAAAAAAAAAAAATAAGATCATGAGTTTTGTTTCCCCACCTCAAAATATGGTTATTTAGAATAAATTTTAAGTTGATTTTTAGTTTTTTTTTTTATATATATTTTTAATACTCCTTTGGTATATTAGTAAATTGACCTAATTTCACTTGAATTTGAGCGAATGTTAATATTATAATAAATTAATAAGTTCATGTTAGATATTATTAAAATTTAAAATATATAAGAAAATTCAAAAATTCAAAATTTTTGTAATTAAATATATATTTTTACCTTTTCTAAATAAAAAAAAATCAAATTTATAATTTTATTAACAATTTACTAATGTATGCGAGAATCCAATACTTTTTGAATCCTTACATAAGGGATTGCAAAATAAATTCTTCCAATAAAAATGTAAATTAGAAACTATTGATTAATTAAATATGAAAAAAATTGATATATAAATATGTGTGTGTGTAAGAAAAAATGAAAAATTAATATAATAAACTTTTAATTATCATTCTAACAAATAATAACTTTTATAAATACTTTATTATTATTATTATTTTAAAAAAAGCATTCATTTAGTTGTATCATAAAATTTTATCATATTTTACTTTGTAAATAATATATTTTAATTTAATAAGGTGCCCAATTTTTTTTTATCTTTATGTAATATATTTACATATATTATATTATAATAGACAAAAAAAAACTCTATATTTATATTCATATTTGATATAATAATTAAAAAAATAAAATTTAAAATTATAATAATTATTTAATTGCGCAATGTACAAATATTGAATAATATATTAATATTTGCAAATGGTTAGAGATCAAATCATGATAATTTCATTGTCTTTATTATTATTATTATTTGAAAACATATGTTATTGTGTAAGTAATGTTGGGTTTTGACTTTAAAAAAAATTAAATTATCCCATGTATTGATAACTCATTCATTAAGAGGATCAGACAATCTATAATTTAAGCATAGAACATGTGTAGTCTGTCTGGTAATTTTGTACATGTGCTAGAAGCAACCTTAGATCATGTCATGTGCCTCTTCTATATAGGATATAATCCTTAATTAGTTGATATTAAAGGCAAATCAATTAATTAAGGTGAACAGATTCCTTCCTTTTCATGTTTGTCACTCTAAATAGACTAAAAATTACATATATGTTATGTACATGAGATTACACCATGTGATAAGATCTTAAATCCAACATCATTATGTTTAATAATAATAATAATAATACAATTTTGAGAACACAATTCAAGAACTATTATACTAAAATTTATTGGTAGATCATAATGTTAATTATAGATTAATTTGAAAGATTTATTTAATTTTTGAGTTTTTTTATATTACATTAAACTTCAAAATACCACTTTATTTCTTCTTTCACAATACTTACATCATCTTTTTCATTTGAAACTACATACTAATTAAGCACAAAATCAAAACTTATTCACATGTAATATGCTAATCTTAATCTTAGTTTAATTAATTCCTTTATATTCCTTAAATCTAGGGTTATGCCTTGTGAACTTTTATTTAATTTTTCATTTTGGTGGTTTGGATAATTCTTCCTATAACTCATGCTACACATGTCTAATTGTTATAAATATTTTTTTTCACTTAAACTAGACATCTCAAGTCCAAATATATCCAAAATTCTGATTAATTCAAGCTCTACATAATTTATAGGGACTATTTGAAGTCAGCCCTGTTGTTTTATAACTGTCACACTCCAACTCTAGCGGTGTGACGGTTCTAGGGCAATGATAGGCTTAAGGCCACCATAAACCCGTAGAACTCACATATCATGAATTTCATACACAATTATATCAATTACAACATCATATATATATTTCATACACTGATCATTTCCATACATATAATTAAACATCAATCATATATTTTCTATTATTATTTCATAGCTTTCTTTTGTTCCTTAATGATCAAAAGATGTATCTCACATCACTAAGGAATAAGAGTACTCAAAAGGTAATAATCATACATCAAAATATACTAGTATCCTCAAATGACTGACTACGGAACTCTAGAATATACTCCAATACATATTGTGATGTAATACCATTTAATAAATATACATAATCATATTGTCAAAAGAATTACAATGGAAGCTTCTTGGGATAAACAAGTCACGAAGCTCGATCCTCTCTATTAACTCCCTCACGAGCTATGCTATCACCTGAAATCCACAGAAGAGGAGTGAGCTTTCAACTCAGTAAGATATGAACATTTTAAATCAAGAATCTGAATATCGAATCATGGACATGAACAATTATTTATACATATAGGCATGAAAGAGTCATAAACTTTACTTGAAGGAATCATGATACTCAGAATAATTTGGCTATATCAAATCATATCATAAATCAAATCATGGTTCATATCTAGAATATAAAATGCCCACAAAGAATGGCATTATCAAATCTCATCTGATAGAACTGATCTCATGTCATAACATACGTATCAGTAGCCTTGCTACCTTAACGTGCACACATACTTGGCCAGGCATGTGCCTAGAGCTCATGGTCCCCTCTAGGTGGAACACTGATAAAAACCCTATCAACTGGGCTCCCAAAATGCACAATGGACCAATGAATTTACTCTCATTAGGAAAAACGTTCTATCCCTGGTTCATGGGGTTTCAATCTCATAAGAAGCATATTGGTCGCAAGACCATCATCATATCATCATTCAAATCGGGTTTAATCAAACAAGAAACATATGAACTTGATCCAAGAAAATTGATCAAGTCATTTATATTATATATACAAGTATATACATATGGATGAACAAATCAAGGATTGCTAGGTCACATTATTTCAAGAAAAAGAAACAAATAGAATGTTCATACTTATCTTAACAAAATTTCTCTTGAATTTCCTCTAGCAAATTTCAACTCTAACTCTTCAATTAATGTGATTTCCTCCTCTTAAGAAATTTTTCCTAATATACAAAATTAGGGTTTTCTCCAAATCAATAATATTTATCATGATTTCCTAATAATTAGTTATCTTAGAGTCTCTATTCTTAATTCCTAACAACAATTTTATTTATCTCTTAAAGAAAATCTGCATTTAACTTCGGAGTTACTGTTCATGTTACTATTTATGACAGCCTCAACATTATGATTTCTTCTACATTAATTACCATTAATGACTTCAGATTACTTGCAATAAATTCTATATACCCAATATTAATTATTGTAACCCATAGACTTAAATAAATCTAAAGAAAATAGCTTAAAAAGAAAATTGACTTTATTTCTTTCAAACTGAAATTTCTGAGACTCCTGCTCAAATCTGATGATTTCTGCCTTAATATAGACTAATCTAGAAGTCTAATGCATTAATTTGAGTATTACTGCCTTAGAAAATAAAATAACTAATCTGAGAAAAAGACTGAATATTAACGAAGAAAGAAGAAAGGAAAAATCATGAAACGCTACTGGGGTTGCTGGGTTTAAATAGACCACTGCCCAGAAAAACACGCTTGCCAGCTCGCCTCGCCAATCTTGCCTAGGCAAAACTACCTCGCCTAAGCTAGCTCTCAATTCTCACTTTGCATTTCCCAACTCGCACATGTCACCTTTCGTATGCTGCCTCGCCAGACTCTCCTCACGAACTCTTCCTCGCATAAGCCATCTTAGTAAAACTTCTTCGCCTCTTCGACTCTTCTCTAAACTTTGCTTCGCGAACTGCCACTTCGCATAATGCCTCTTTGCATAATGCCACCTCGCCTTTCCTCTTCCCCAAACCTTTTCGCCAAATCTCTTCGCCAAACCTCTTCGCACATGCTACCTCGCATATGCTTCTTCGCCAATTGCCACTTTGGCAAATTTCACCTCGCCACTTCGCATTGCCAGTTCGCAAAATGCGACTTCACATTTTGCCGGCTCGCCATACCAAGATTCTGCTAAGTTAAAACCTTCTCTAAACAACTTACACTTAACTAGCTCGCAACTGAACTACAAATATCCAAACTTACTAATTCTTTCTGCCACTTAAAATAAACATGCCGGGGCACAACATATCCAAATTTCAAATCATAAAGACTAACACACAAACTATGGTGACTCTCCAAAGATCACCCAGACTTATTGCCTCAAAATCCATCCGAACAACCCTAATAAAATCCACTCTCCACTGAGATATACTTATCCAAAAATTCTAAAATTTTATAGCCATCATCAAAACACACAAAGAAACATTTTTCATGTTTACACCTTTAGCTAATTCTGTCTCAGTCATTCCCAGTAAATTTAAATAGATACTGACTTTCTGCAGAAATACTCAACCAGACCAGCCTTGCTCAATTAGATATAACTCAACACTCACATAGAATTTTGTCAAACCATTTTACAAAATTTAAGACATAAATTCACAACTTTCATGTTCTACACTTTACCAAATTATGTCTTTAAGATCATGCAATTAATCTCACAATATCTTGAAACTGCAAAGATCAAAATTTTTGAAATTCTCAACATTCACATTTGAAATTAATTAATTCTCCAAACATACAAAATTAATAAAAACACTACAAAATGACAGATATTATATTCTTTTCCCCTTAAATAAATTCGTCCTCGAATTTATACTAATCTGCCTCAAGCCTGAAATAAATGGGGATATTTATCTTGCATACTTTGCTCACTCTCCCATGTACACTCTTCCATAGCTTGGTTTCTCCACAAAACCTTAACCATGGGTATCTCCTTATTTCTTAGCCTCTTAACCATTCAATCTATAATTGCAATTGGGATTTCTTCATATGACAAATCCGGTTGAAGTTCCATTTTCGGCATTTGCAACACATGAGAAGGATCAACTACATACCTTCGAAGCATCGATATATGGAATACGGGATGCACCTTATCCATGCTAGGAGGCAAAGCCAACTTGTAGGAAACCTCCCCAACCTTGCTCAAGATCTCAAAAGGTCCAATAAACCTTGGAGATAGCTTGCCTCTCTTGCCAAACTGTAGAACTCCTTTCATTGGAGAGACCTGTAGAAACACAAGATCTCCAATGAAAAACTGAAGATCTTTTCTCTTCGGATCGGCATAACTCTTTTGGCGACTGAAAGCTGTCTTCAATCTTTCTCGAATCAATAGAACCTTCTCTGAAGTATACCTCATCAATTCCAGTCCTTCAATATGCTTTTCCCCAACTTCATCCCAACAAAATGGAGATCTACACTTCCTTCCATACAAAGCTTCATAAGGAGACATTTGAATCGTGGAGTGATAACTGTTGTTGTAGGCAAATTCAATCAATGGCAAGTGAGAATCCCAATTCCCTCCAAAGTCTAGAATGCACATCCTTAGCATGTCTTCTAGAGTTTGGATGGTTCTCTCTGATTGCCCATCTGTTTGAGAATGAAAAGCCGTGCTGAAATCAAGCTGAGTACCTAAACACTCTTGCAATTTCTGCCAAAATCTCGAGGTAAACTGAGTACCTCTATCTGATATGATTAAAACTGGTACTCCATGAAGTTTAACAATCTCATCCACATAAATTTGGGCATACTGAGAAACTCCATAGGT
>CANXYC010514103.1:0-16509 GCA_948193065.1 Aleurites moluccanus
ACATCTTTGGCTTTTGCCTTCCCTTTGATTAATAAGAGTCCTATGGTGATTTAAAGACTTGCAAGTGATCACACGTTAGTTATTTGAAGACTATCATGAGCTGGCAGTCCCTGATTTACATGCAAGTGGGTCTGGTGGAAAAAAAAAAAAAAAAAAAAACTCTAATCGAACCAAACCTAGTTTGGTCGGCTCGATTCTTTTTTATTTAATTCAAAATACGGTTGAGTTTGGTTAATTCTTTTGAAATTTTAGTTGGTTCGATTTTCTTCAAAAGAAAATTAAAATAATCGAACCAACCGAAATATATAAATATTTGTAAATATTTATTTATTTAAAAATATCTATTTTTTAATAAATTTTATATTTATTTTATTTAAAAAACTAAAATAACCGAATTAAAATATATCGATTCAATTAAAATTGATCTAAAAATTTTTTTAATTTGATTTCTAAAAATTATATTTTATTTATTTAATTTTTAAAAAGTTCGCTTCAATTCAAATCAAATAGACCGATTGCTCACCTCTAGATCTACAGGTAAATGGAGCCAATGAGACTATTATGATGAAATTTAAATGATTAAAATCACTATATTATTATCTTTTATTATTTCAAAATGATACTAACTTTTCTTTCTAAGCATTAGGTAGAGTGATATCGATTCGATTTAATTGATTTAAATAAATATTATTAAATCAAATTAAAATATTAGGTTTGAAATTTTTTTAAATCAAATCAAATAATCATTATAATTAAACCGATTCGATTTTTATTTAATTTGATTTTTTGATTTCAAATCAGTAATTTTTATTTTATAAATCTTCATTATTTTCTTATAAATTTAAAGAAAAATATCGATAAATTATCGATAATAAAAAAAATTTCAAAAATAATCCAATATTATACAAGCCAAAATTTGACTATTTCATTAATTAATACATCCAAAATTTATATTTTTTTCTTAAAAATTATACTCTTTTTTATTTATTTTAATTAATTTTCATAGATTTTTATTTTTTTTTAATTTTAAATTAATATTAGGTTAAAAAATATAATTGTATATAAAATAAAATAAAATATATTTAATTGTAATAATAATAATTAAAAACAATACATATATATGTACAATTTCGATTTAATTTGATTTAAAATTGAATAAAAAAAATAATCAAATCATAAATCAAATCAAATTTTTGATTTTTTCAAATTTTCAAATTAAATCAAATAAATTATAAAATTATTGATTTCGATTTAATTTGATTGATCGGTTTAGCTTCCATCCCCTATTATTATCATTGGTTGTAATTTTTAAAGGAAAATATTTGTGCATACAAAATGTAAATTCAATATCCATACATACATTTAACATTTAATAATGATTTACTTTGAAAATTGCATATTATGGAAATTATCTTTATATTTTTTTATTTTTCTAGTGAAAAAATATTTATATTTATATTTATCATATGTATTTAGATTATATTAAGAGAGTGTCTACTATATATAGATAATATAAATAAATAATTTTTAAATATGAATTATTAGCCGCTAACAATTTAAAGTTTGCAATAACATATACTTATAAAAAGTTATTTAATAATTCATATTGTAGAATTTATTTGACACATGATTTTATAATAAATCGATAAATTAAATTAAATTGAAACTAATTATTTTACAATTGATTTGATTTAATTTAATTTGAAAAATAAAAAAAATCAAAAATTTAATTTTTAAAATTATAAAACACCAAAAATAATATTAAATTTAAATACATTTTTCATTTCAAATTTCTGCCATCCAAATTTATTTCAAAAGGGTGGTTATAAAGCATAGGACAAATTAAACCAATTACACTAGGGTCCGTTTGGGTTAAGATTTTGGAATTGGAATTGAGAATTTAAATTCCAATTCTAATTATCTAAAATTAGAATTCTGTTGAAATTGTAATTTTAACATTTGTTTTACACAAAAAATTAAAATTAGAATTGAAATTAAATAAAAAATTGGTGACGATAAAAGTGACAGTAAAGTTGAAAGTGGCGGTGGCGGTGGCGGTGGTGGTGGTGGTGGATTGCCGACGATGACGGTCCGGTGAGCCATTTTCGCTGGCGGTGGCGGTGGTGTTAGGGGTAGAGGTGGTGGTGGCGGTGGTGCTGAGGGTGGCAATGGGAGAAATGATTGTAGTAGTAATTATGAAATTGTAATTCTTATGGGTTGAAAATGAAATTGTAGAATTGATTTTTTAGTTATATTACAATTCTATGGAATTATAGTTAGAATTTCAATTCTAATTCTAAATAGTTGCCAAACCCTGAAATTAGGAATTCCAATTCCAGACTCTCCAAACGGACCCTAGAAGTATTTACTTCACAAAGGGGATTTTAGGATTGCGAAAGAGGAAGCAGAGACATGAGATAAATCATTCTCAAACATACACATATTTATAAGCAAAACAAAAAATCATATTATGGTTTGTCAACAAATAGCTTCAACAAATAAACCAACTACAAAACAACTTTATGTTCTTCTTAACAAACCCACTTTTTGAATAAACCCATCATCCTTTTGTTCTTCTTTTTTACCATGATTTTGGTTTTCTGACTCATGACACTGAGATGAATAATATAGTATAAATTTTGACCTGTAGGACTAGAGGCAACAGCTGACGACAATGTATAAGACCCAAACTCCAATAATCTAGAGATAACCACTTAAAATTAAATTCTTCTGCGATCTATTAGATCAAGTTGTAATTTGGCTCGTTTATAAGAGAGCAAGTCAAAATTAGATAGACCAATATCGACAGTTATTTTTCTACTCTACATTTTTGCTTTATTTGATTTTTCCTCATTTTCTGGTTTTGGTATGGCTAATGTAGAAAATTTAATTATGGGTGAAGCGTATTTTAGAAGGTGTTTAGATCTACTTAAAATAAGTATAAAATGCTGTTTTAAAATTTAAAAAATGCTAAACGGTTTTTTAAGCATTTTGGTGATTAATTCAAAACACCGTTTTGAAATTTAAAAATAGAAAAAATTTAAATTAGAAATGATAGTTTTTTTTTTAAACGGTATTTTCAAAACTCTGTTTTGAAAACAGTATTTGTATCCAAACACCCCCTTAGCTATTTCTTAAGAAGGATCAATGCAATCACCTTATAAAAAAAAATAGAGATTAAATAATGTGCTTTTAAAAAATATAAGCATCATTTTATAAATTTCATCAAACTTCAAAGACGAGATAATAATTAACTCTAAATAAAATTTTGATCCTATTATAAGTCTACAACAAAGCCTATAAATTTTAGTTTCTTTGTCTGTGTTATAGTGATGAATCCTAAATGCTAGAGGTAGCTAATGCATTGCAACTAGAAAAATTGCCACAGCTGAGTTTTATCATAGCAGAGTAAGATCCATCAAGAATTTTGTTTATGCGCCATCTTGGATGGACTGATTTCGAGGAGGAGAATGAGGAAGAGGTATTTAAATAATTCTTTATTTATGGATTTTGAAATTGAATTATGTTGGGGTGGTTTAATTTTAACAATTCCTAAGTATAATTTTGCAGAACGAAGTTCCGGTTAGACTGAGTCAGTTTCAGGTATGTTTTTCGATTGATATTGCAATTGATTTGCGGCTATCATTCATTGTATAAATTGTTCTCTTTCAGGTATTGTTTAGATTAGTCAATTGGTGAGAAGGAATTTAGTTGCATTGTTCCTTATTTATATATAAACATAAATAAACTAGTGTATATTTAAATGCGTGAGAATAACACGATATCAAAATACATGCATATCATAATTTAAATGATTTTTATAAATATTTAACCATCACAAAGAATTAGCAATATATCTATGAACAACACATCAAAATTAAAAAAAAAAAAAAGGTGAAAAAAGGATAGTTAACTTTCACATTACCAACATAAACTGAGCGGGAATCCACCTCCTCCTTTTCAACCTAAGTTGCAGAGGCGCTTGAGGAATCTTTCTACATGGTTCAGAAGGGAAAATGAGACAATAGATTACAATAGGTATAAAACTACAACTATCACAAAATATATTCTACCAACAAAATAAATTTGCTTATGATATAGTATTTCCTGATCCTCATAATAGTAACATAAAAAAGATAATAAATGAGATAAAATTATAATAAAACAACAACAATCTAAACACAACCCCATAAAACGAAAGGCAATAAAAAATAATAGAACTACCCACAAACAAATATCTAAGCAAATCACTGGAGACTAAACTTTCAACTTCTATAAACTTAATAAATAATTATAACTCCCAAAAAACTGAAAGAAAAGCAAAAAACAAAAACAAAAAACAGTGTGAAAAATCAAAAGAGTTTAATACTTACGTTGTTGGACTTTTTATGTTTTAAAGAACCAAAAATGACTAAAGAAAAAAAGAAACACAATATTAGTACTATAATAAAAAATCAATCTCGTTCTGAGATGTCTCTTTCGTGTAAAAGAATCGATGAAACCTAATCAAGATGTGACCATTATGAGCACAAAAAAAGGACAAAGTTTTCAAAAAAAAAATTGTCTTTTTACTTGCTCGACTTGATTCATCACCTTTTTTTTTTCCCTTGTTTTCCTGGCTTGGGCTGGGTAATAGATGAAAAGAGTGGTTTTGAGATTTTTCAATTCCAGAAATTTGCAGACAGATAGCCATAAATATCTTGAAATAACAACAAAAGATTAAATAAATTTATAGATCTCTGGCATTCGTTATATTTGGAAAGAGAGAGAAACAAAAGCTGGAGATAGCAATTTCTTAAAAACAGAGCATCAAATATATTTGCGGAGGTAAACACGTAGCAAACTATTTAATAATTGGAGGCTCAACTTGGTCATGCCATAGGCTGCAAATAGTAATGACATTACATTGAATTAGCTTTGCAAGAGGATAAAAAACTTAGGAAACAATTAAAAGAGAAATAAGAAATAACAATCATAACAAAACAACAAAAAAAAAAATTCACAAAATAAGTAAATCAAAACTAAATATGGCCACATACAAAATCAACTCCACTTTCACCATTCGACAGTGAATTGGCAAAAAATATAAGACATCCCACTCTCCCTTATTTCTTCAACCTAAAAATTGGTTGGAGCACCCCCTTGAAAATTCTTATTTTTGTACTGTTGAATTTTTATGAATTTTGCCCTCACATATATAGGGGTATTTTGAGGACTTCTAAAATGGGTTATAAATTATTATCTCTTACTGTCATAGAATGAAGGCATCTCAACAAATTCATCATCCTTAAGTTCTTCTTCTTTCTTAATTCCATGATTTTGGCGTAAACTTCTTATTACTGCTACATTCTGTATCATCTAATGACTCATTTTCTGAACAGTTGTTTGGAAGAGGAGGTCTACATAACTTAGGATTTTTCACATACGATTTTTTTCATGTTCAAAATGACTAGATGAGTTGAATAATGGAACTTTTCGTGACAAAATGTCATATGAAAAATCTAGCTTTCAATATCAATTCGATCATAAATCTTGGAGGAATGTTACGAGGATGTTGGTTCTTTGATAAATATAGAGAATATATAGTTTTCATGGAACCAATATTATAAAATTTACATTAAATTTATTTTAGTAATTCATGGGAAGTTAAATTAAATAAATAAATATTGAGTGATGAAGAATAAAATAAAAGAGCACAAATACAAAAGCAAGGCATTAAAGCATAAAAGCAGAATGGTGGAATGGTCCACATAATAACCAGACAGTATAAATAAAGAAAAAAAAATTTAAGGAACAATAAAATTGAAATATAAAAAAAGGTAAAAATGAAAAAAAAAAATATTTCATCTGTCTCAAAATAAATGTTTTAATTTTTTTTAGATATGTTATAATTTAATTATCTTATTTCATAATTTAAATTATATTTTTAAACCTAATAAACTGTGGTCCAAGCCCGCGGTCCGGCCAGCCCGTCCAAAAATTTTAAATATATTGGACCATTAATTTAGAGCCCCCAAAAAAGGGATATTGTTTGCCCAATCCATTTTTAACCCACACGTTTTAGCCCAAGTGACGGGCGACCCAACCCGTTTTTAATTTTTAACAAGTCTAAATCTAAATATAATACTACATATTTACGTTGATTTGTTTCAATATTTGTTGTGTCTTGTTTGAGAGGATTCTAATAATTAGAGACTTGGAGTTAGGTTTTAACTTTCAACCATCAACTTGATTATTCTAATAATCAGGTAATGATTTTAATTTTTTATTTATAATTTTCTATTCTCTTCTATAATGAAATTTAGAAATTTTATTGAATGAAATTTTCACAGAGTTTTTAACAAGATGATAAGAATCTTATTTAAAAATTAAACGAAAATTTTATTTTATTGAATGAAATTTTCACAGAATTTACTGCGATTTCAAAGTTTTACTTGCACATAAAATTTAAATATTTGTTAATCATCTTTACAAATAAATAATCACATATTGTCATATCTAGTTATTTGTTAATCATCCACCATTTTCAATCAATATGACCTACGAGCCACTATTGCTTTACTTTTTAGTTTAAACTAAGAAAATTAAATAATATAATATCAAATAAACTTGTGGTGGACATTGACTAGAGAATAGCTTATATTTTGTTGAAGTTATATCTCATGTTGCTAATGGTAAAAGAAGATATACTAAAAAAAAACTAATTTTTATTATTATGAATATTTATAAATTATTTTCGTAGTATTTTAAACTTATTAGTTATTATGGATTGTTTATACTTAAAGTAATCTTTTCTTTTTTACTAGTTAGAAGTTTCAAGATATTTTATATTTGTGTGGTTGTGGTATATGAGTGTTTATTTTATTTTTTTATATTTATTTTATACAAAGATTTATTTGGTGATGGTTTAGTTATGTAAACCAAGTTTTGGATTTTGGTTATTTTGTTAAAGTCGTATTTTATGTCTTATATTTATATATTTATAATTATTTTTTTAGATAATATTTTATAATTTTTAATTATGTGTATTTGAGAGAAAGTAAAAAAAAATTTGCAGCCCGTCCAGTCCGGCCAACCCCTTAACTTTGGGCTTTGGTATTCTAAATGTTGGCCAAAAAAGGCCTTTTAGCCCGGCCCATTTTTAATCCAAACAGTTTTACCACATCCTGTTTGGGCCTAGTCAGCCCATTTACCAGGTCTATATATTTTACTTGAATATTTTAATAATACCATTATATATTTTGTTTCTGAAAAAATTAAAATATTTATTATTTTTAAAAAAATAAGGAGATAATTATATTTAATTTGGAGGGAGATATTAAAATAATAAAGGAGATAATTTTACTTAATTAGGAGAAAATAAAAAAATTATTAATATTTATACATTTTATAGTCATGACATTTATTTTAGAAATAAGTGAATAAAAGAAAATAAAAATGAAAAAAAAAAAGTAATTAGCGTAATTTCCTCATTATTTTTCTTATATTGGGCCTAGTTCTTCTGAAATAAAGCGAGATAAAATTGGGCCTAGTTTTTCTGAAATAAAGCGAGACTGACCGAGAAAGAATGAGGGATTTTACCCGTCGCCGATGACGAGATACCTTGGGAAGCTAAGGTCGGCATTTATCGCCCGTGATCTCTTGATATTGTAGTGTCTCATACTGTCACTGACGTTCAATTCCTTCCTCTGCAAACTCGATTTTCAATTTTATTCTTAGGTCAGTACTCGATTTCAAATTCTCTCTCTTTTGGTGCTTAGTGAGCAAAATGACTTTCTGTTGTTCCTTAATTGGTTAAGGTTAGAGGAAATTTGAAGGTTTTTGTCATCTAATTGCAATGTTATTTAATTCCTGAAATTTGTAAATTTTTGCTTAAGACTTGTTAATTTAATTGCATTTCTAGTTCCTGATTAATGGTTTGGCAAAGTTTTGATGTCACGTGGAATGATTAAAAGAAACCCCAGTGTCAGAATTAGATAGTCCAATATGAAGCATTAGTTTTTCTACTCTATATTTTTGCTTTATTTGATTTTCCTCTTTTTTCTGGTCTTTTGTTTTGGTGTGGCTGATGTGGAAAATTTAATGGTGAGAGAAGGGTATTTTAGTCATTGCATAGAAAAGACCAATTCGGAAATTTACAGACTAAATAATAATTAACTGTAAATAAAATCCTAATCATACTATAACTCTACAACAAATTCTATAAATTTTAGTTTCTTCTTCGACAAAAGAGCTCTGCGACAGAGAGTGGAAAATTAGGGTTTTATTGAAGGATAACTGAAATTACCTTTCTGTATTGGTGTTTTGCTCAATTTAATATATCAAGCCTGGTATTTGTTTCTCTCTATTTATCATTGTTGCTTTTATTGCTGGTATTGTTTGTCCGATTCTTCCTCCTATCGTGCCAAATTTTTTGTATCTGTGCATTTTCGGATCTAAAAAATCGAATTGATTGATGGGTTTGCTTTATTTGGTTCGATTTTAGGCTGTAGGTTAAATGAAGCTTGTAGGTTCATGCCCTAATGATGGTTCAAGTTTCTGGCTATTTGGGTCAATTTATTATTATTTGGGAGTAGCATTCTTCCTATGAGAAATGGAAAAATTAGGTTTTTTTTTATGAACCATATTTTATTGCTGGTTCTTTTTCTGTTTTGAGTTTAATGTAGGCTATTTTTATTGTTAATTCGGAAAATGCTCATGATAATAGAAAATTGATTTATCCTGAACTTGAGGCTGATTACGATCACTATGCCTAGTTAACCCGAAATAAAACCTTGATCATACTTTAAGTCTACAACAAATTCTATAATCAATAAATGTTAGTTTCTTCTTCTCTGTAATAGTGATAAACTCTAGATGGGCCGATTTGGTGGAGGAGGAGGAGGAGGAGGAAGAGGTATTTATATCATTCTTTATTTGTGGATTTTGAAATTGAATCATGTTGACGATTCCTGGTCATACCTTTGCAGGTCGAAGTTCTAGTTTCTCTGGGTCAGTTTCAGGTATGCTTTTCTGTTGATATTGCAATTGATTTGCGGCTATCATTCATCATAGAAATTGTTCTCTTTCAAATATGTGAATATGTAGATTAGTCAATTGGTGAGAAGGAATTTAGCTGCACGAATCCTTATTTATATATAAAGTGAAAATTTATCTGTTAAGTGAAAATTCTATAAGTTCAATTGAATTGCAATTTATAGAATTTGTTTATTATGATCAGTTATCTCAGCAATGTTTGGCAAGGGAAGAATGGTTCACAAAAATGGACATTTATTCTGTTTTTATTTGTTATTTTTTTCATTTTTTTTTTGTGTATCTAATAGCTATTTGCATTCGCTTTGGGCAACATGTTGTCCCTCAGCTCATATGGGTATTTCTTTCAGCTTCAACAGGCAATAGCCAACTTTCACAGGAAGTTGCAGCTGCAACTGGCTTTGGACGACTGTGTAGTTGGTTTAAAGGTGGGACAAGCAACTATGAGCATGTTGATCCTTTAGTGAAAGGGGGACCTCGCCACTGTAGAATACTTCAAGAAATTTATGATGAGGTATTGTTTTTGGTCATTTCTATGGTTAAGCTTGCTTGCGTGTTTAAGGTATCAGTATGTGCTAATCCTATATAATTTAAAAGTGGAAACACTCTTTTCTTTCTTTTTTTTCCTTAAAAGCTGAGTTATAGAAATTTATTTGCAATATTTAATAGTCAAGCAGACTTCTTAGAGAATGGAAAACTTAAGTAAAGCAATCAAAATATAAGACATTCCACTCCCCCTTACTTGTTCATTCTAAAAAAATTGGTGCTTGTTCAACCTAAAAAAATTGGTGGAATCACCAACTTAATAATTTTTATTTTTATACTGCTGAATCTTCGTGAATTCTGCTCTCACATATACTGGGGATAGTTTCGATGACTCTAAAATGGGTTATAGTTATAATTCTTCTCTCTTATAGTGAGAAAAAGGTGGCGTTTGGATTATATGGTGAATTGGTTTGTTTTTGTCAAAGAAAATTAAATGAAAAGAAGTCTTTCATGAGTTGATTTTTAATTTTTATTCTTTGAATTTGGACTCGTCCTTCATATCGAATGCAGTATTTAATAGCTTTTGGAGAGGAGTATTGCGCTTTTTCTGATGTAACGAGACGGTTGGTTGAATATTGCGGTGGTGTTGGTGTTGGTGCAGCTAAAACTGCAGCTGCAAGTGGAGCCAAGCCAGCTGCAGTTGAGAGTGAAACCAAGCTTAGTTGTGACTCTAGTCCTTGGGACGAATGTGGCCTTCGCCACTGGGAGCTTCTTTAAGAGTGTAGCCACTGGGAGCTTCTTTAAGAGTGTGCCTATTGATCTTTTGGATAGCTTCGCTCAAGTATGTAAGGTAGTAATATGGGCTGATTCTACTTAAATTATTCCTAGCTATTGGAAGCAGCAGTAGAAATACTTAAAAGATGGGACCTTCGTGTGGAAGTATTTTGATTTCGTTGTTTGTTAAAATTTGACTAAACATATATATTGTTCAAGGGTTCTCTGATTTCCAAAGCTAATATTGTTAACAATAGAATTAACTCTTTTTTTTTAGATAAAATTTCCTATTTTTATTCTCTCCATCTTTTCTCTCACCAAATAAAAAATGATAAATTTTTAAAATCTTCTTTCGTATAACAAAAGCAAAAGCAAATTTATTGTTTGATAATATGAAAATTTACTAATGGATGAAAATTGAAGAATTTCAACGTAGACAAAGGTTGTAACTTCAGTTTAATTGAATTCAAAATAGTCGAACTCGAAGCTCCAGCCCAAAAAACAAGCAAATGGGCTCATCCCATCGACTAAAATCAAATAAGTTTGGTAAAATGCCTAGAAATTATCTAGAACCAAAGAAAATAAAATATAAAATATTAGACCCCCACAATGCCTAGAAATTAAATTGTCCTACTTTATAGACTATTGTCGATGTCTAAATCATATCCATGCAAATATAAAATAGCCCAAACGCAGCTGCTCTCATTCCCTATTTGCATTTTATTAGAAAATTTTTGGTTTCTAATTTTTTTAATAAAAATTATTTAAAAAATAGCATAATCTTTTAATATATATAAAAAAAAGAATTTTATTTATTAATAGAATCTTAAGAATTAAGTAAAATCAAATATATTTTCATATATTTTCCTTTTTAATTGCAGAGTATAAAATTTATTCTTCAATAATATGATAGCACCAACCATTTTTTTCTTTTCTGGCTGTTAAATATAAAAATTGAAATTAGATGTAAGGATCTTAATTTTTAATTATTTTAAAATTTTATTTTATAAAAAATATAATTATTTTAAAATATTTTCTTAAAGATACTATGTGAATTATATTACTTATTTATAGTGTTCTATTTAAAATTTTAATAAGATATTATTGATATTTTAATAAATAAATTATTATAAAAATAAAAGCATTTTTAATTTTCTATGCCTACTTTCATTTTCTGATACTTTTTCTTACTGTTTTATATTTATTGTATTAAAAATTGTTCTAAAATCTATATATTTTAGTTGTCTGAATTTTTGGAAAAAGAAAAACATTGATGAGAGAGAGAGAAGAAGAGAAAGAGACAGAGAGAGAAAGAGCCGATAAGGTTGAGCTCTAATCTCACTTGTCTATGAGAGAGAGTGTCATTGCATTTTTCTTTTGTGCCAAAAATAAAAAGTGTCATGGTGGCAGTGGGCTATAATAGAAAATTGGAGTTGAAGGTGGTTGCAGTATATTTTAGGTTTAGGGTCTATATATGAATCTTGATGATCATTAGGGGTATTTGCGGTATGAATTTATGCAGTTTTATCATCATATTTAATTCAATTTATAGATTTTGGATTAAAATTTTTTCATTTAATTCTACCCACAAAAAAATTAAAATCAATAAAATTTAATCCATAATTATTGACCGAATTAATTAAATTGCATGATTTTATATTATTATAATTTTTTTATTAATTAATATTCTATTAAAAAATAAAAATATATTAATATGTTGAATTTTTTATTAATTAATATTCTATTAAAAAATAAAAATATATTAATATGTTGAATAAAAATTTAAAAGTTATAATAATATAAAATTAAAAGTGATATAATTTATTTTTAAAATATGAAAAAAATTAATATAATATTAAATCTCACGAGTTAAATATTATTAAATAAATAAGAATATTTTTTTTTTCAAATCTAAAATTTTTAAAAAGCTGTTCAAACTTTTATTTTAACAAGTATAAATTATTAAAAATTTCTTAAATTTAATAAAATATGTACCTCACTTTTATTATGTATAAAATAATTTTTAAAACTAAACTAAATAAAATCAAAGTATATAAGTATTTTATAAAAATTATAAAAAATCATTACTGAATTATATTTTTCTAAAATAATGAAACTTTTTATAATAATATAAGTCTAATTTTTATTTTATTAAATTAAATTATATTTAATGTAAATTTTTTATCTCGGTTTATTAAGAGAATAATGAAGATGAATTTTTTTTATTTTTTAAATAATATGTAATAATTAAGAATTATATATATTTTTATAAAATTGTCCTGTTAAAAAGTAAAATACTTAAAGTTAGAGTTTTCTAATAGATTTAAGTATAGTCTCAAAAATCAAGTTATAATTATTAACATGCTTATGAATTTATTGTAAATGGATTAAATTTAAATTAATTTGAGTTTTTAACTTTTACTAAATAGACATATGTAAGGTATTTATAAATGATATATATATATATATAAAAATGGATTGGGTTGAATCAGTTTAATAAAATATGTACCTCACTTTTATTTTGTATAAAATAATTTTTAAAATTAAATTAATCAAAATTAAAATTTATAAGTATTTTATAAAAATTATAAAAAATCATTGCTAATTTATATTTTTTTAAAATAATGAAACTTTTTATAATAATAATATAAGTCTAATTTTTATTTTATTAAATTAAAATTTATTTAATGTATGGATTTTTCTCTCGATTTATAAAGAGAATAATGAAGATAATTTTTTTTTAATATAATACGTAAGAATTAAGAATTATGCACATTTTTATAAGAGAATATTTCGTTAGAAAGTAAAATACTTGAAATTAGAATTTTCTAATACATTTAAGTATAGCCTCAAAAATTAGGTTATAATTATTAACATACAACATATTAAATAGTAATATGCATATGAATTTATTATAAATGAATTAAATTTAAATTAATTTACATTTCTAACTTGCACTTTATATATATATATATATATATATATATATATATATATATATATATATATATATATATATATTGGGTGGGCTCAGTGTGCAAACAGATATAATATTTAATTTATTTTATAAAATATAAATTGAATTTTTTTTAATCAATTTAACTCATAATCCTTAATAAATCACAGTTTTATTATATATTAAATTAAATTGGATTGAATAAGACGAAATTGATGGTTGTGAATACCCTAATGATTACAAGGAAAAAAAAATTTGTTAGTATGGCTTTTTGGGCCTAATCAAGGAAATTTTGGGCATAAATGAGTTGTGCTGGAATTTTGTTTCTTTGGATTATATAGGCAATATAAATATATAATATTAGTTCAAATACTTTCCTACACTTTGTTGTTTTTTCCCTATACCATATTTACTTTTGTCAGGAATCTATTATACCATATTATACTATATTTACTTTTGTCAGGAGTCTATCATGGATGTGGTTTGGCATTATATAATTAATAATTATTTAATTTTATTAATTTAATTTTTATTTATGGCAGGAAGGACAGGAAAGGAAAAGTTGCAAAATGGGTTTGCCCACAAATGGCTACTAAGTCATTGTCACAATTAATTCACCGTTTCTTTTGTTTTGTTTTTTTCAACCATTATTTCTCAAAAAACCAATTAATTCAACAAGTCTAATTGATGTATGGAAAATGTCAGATTGAACCATTGAAGTAATGCATATGGTTTGGCATTATGCTATTCAAATCATATTTTTATTTATGTATTAATTTTACTTGGAATTGCATATATAAACCATAATTATGAATTATGATACATTGATATAATTTCTCTTTCTAATTGTTATTAATTTTTTTTCTAATTTTGCTATTAATTCTTTTTGTACTGAAGTCAAGATAACAATTAAACATAAAATGTCTAGCTTGACAAGGTCCAACCTGACCTTTAGGATGTATAAACCTTAGCTATAACATTATCCAAACCAACAGGTTTTGATCAAAATCCAACAAAAAAATTTTAATATTTATTAAAATTAGTAAAATACTTAAAAAAAAAAAAAAAAAAAACAAATGAGCTCATCCCATTGACTAAAATAAAATAAATTGGTAAAATGCCCAGAAATTGTCCAGAAAAGAAAAGGAAAAATATTGGACTCCCCATATTGCCTAGGAAATTGTCCCATATTATATATAGACTTATATCTAATATCTAAATCAAATATAAAATAGCCCAAATGCAGCTGATTCAGGATTGCAACCGATTCAATCTCAAAAAAAAAAAAAAAAAAAAGATTGCAACGTGTTGGATTTGGTATGGTTTTATAAAGTCCAAACTAGGTCTGTTTTACAATAAAAGCATTCCTCTCACAATTTTCACCTCCCCACCGTTCACACTCTTCAACAAAATCCTCTGGTCACCTCCCTATCTGGTCACCTCCCTACCCACAAAACAATGAAAAACTTCTTTAGAGATTTGATATCCAAAAAATTTCCTATGAAATGGCATATGAAAACAAATAGAAGAGTACCCATTGGTGAAAGTCAAGTTGTGGTTAACCCCAAATTTGCGAACAAAGCAAAGCTTAACTCTGTCTTGATGCTTTGGTGGACTCGGATCTTTAAGGTTGGTATCTTCACCGGCACAGCAGAAATGGGGGGTAACTTGGTCGGTATCATGGCCGGTATTATGCATTCCTTGCACCGTCGTGGTTACGCGAAAGTGCTTGAAGCTTGGGCTTCTAAGGACAATCCTATCCAGGAAAATTCCAAAAGGATTAAGCTGCTAGAGGAGAAGGTAGATAAACTGAATGAGGCACTGGATATCATTAATAGAGATTTAATGTATGAAATAAAAAGTTTGAAAATCCCCAAGAAGGCTGCTGCTGGTAGTTCTACCGTCAAATCCACCGACAACGACGGCGGCAATGGAGATGATAACAGTGACACTGATGAATAAATTTCAAGAATGGACATTTATTCTGGTTTTATTTCTTATGTTTTTGACTTTTTTATTTTTTTCAACTAATAGCTATTTGCAATGCATTCGCTTGTTATATTTTGGACAACATGTCCCTCAACTCATGGGTATTTCTTTTAGACAATAGCCAACTTTCACAAGATGTTGCAGCTGCAACTAGCTATTGGAACTAATAGAAATACTTAAAAGATGGAACCTTCACGTGGAAGTATTTTGATTTCGTTGTTTGTTAAAATTTGACTAAAAATATATATTGTTCAAAGGTTCTCTGATTTCCAATGCTAATATTGTTAACAATAGAATAACTCTTTTTTATTTAGATAAAATTTCCTATTTTTATTCTCCCCATCTTCTCTCTCACCAAATAAAAAATGATAAATTTTTAAAATCTTCTTTCGTCTAACAAAAGTAAATTTATTGTTTGATAATATGAGAATTTACTAATGGATGAAAATTGAAGAATTTTAACGTAAACAAAGGTTATAACTTAGTTTAATTGAATTCAAAATAGTCGAAGTCGAAGGCTCCTGCCCAATAAACAAGCAAATGGGCTCATCCCATCGACTAAAATAAAATAATTTGGTAAAATACTAATTAATAAAAAAAGTTCATGCTAAATTGGTGGGCTTCCAGGCTCCCCGCCAGCAGATGGGGTCGTGCCACTGACGAAGGACCACCACCACCGCCACTCATCTATGAGGAGAATGTGTATATATATTATATTGGGACCCAAGAAATGTTGTCCGACATCCAACTTTAAACTAGGGTTAGTCTCTTGTGAGGGAAGAATGGTTCACAAAAATGGACATTTATTCTGTTTTTATTTGCTATGGTTGCTCTTCATCTGAAGAATCCTTATTACCATCGACTTTATACTCTTCCCATATTTCAACAATGACTCAAGGGTGCTCATTTTCTGTTCAGCGTTTAATGGTGATCTGACTGTGACCACTACCTCCTCCATACAAGAAATCACGAAGCCTGATTCCACCTACAGAAAAAGAAAACGCATCTACATTAATATGTGCAATTTTGACGATACACTACAAGCAGTACTAGATTAGAAGTATTGCAATTTTAAAATATTCATCATGTAATTTCTGCAACACACATTTTTCAGGCTGTTCTTCTGGCAGAGAGCAGCAAACATGGCTCCATGAATGTCGAACTTTTGCAGCTTGTGATGGTTATTGAAAAACTCAACAAAATCAATCTCTGGAAAGGGCTGAAGGACATCAAAATCTCCTGTAAATTCAACCTTCATGTATAGTTGTTTC
>CANXYC010514276.1:0-22375 GCA_948193065.1 Aleurites moluccanus
ATGTGATGTGAGTGTATGGATAGATATATTGTTATGTGATTGATGATGGGTTTCCGCTGCAAAGATTGGGTAAGTTATATTTTCCGCTGCGATATTGTGAGTGATTGTATAGTATGAGATTGATGGGTTCTACGGGTGTCGGTCACCATTGGCATCTCCTGTGCCCTAGGACCGTCGCGATCCGGCTCGAGAGAGCGGGTCGTGATAGTTTATCAGGCTGAGTAAATATGCCAGCAAGATTGTACTTGAAGCAGACCTGATCAATAGGTTTAGACGGGGATTGCATGCTCCTCTACGTAATGCATTATTATCTGTTGAGTTTACTTCCTTATCCAAGAATGTTGATCAAACAGTTCAAATGGAAGAAAAGTATAAAGAAGAACGATTGAAAAGATAACAAAAGAGGAAGGTTGAGACTAGAAGATAATAGAGAAAAGGTGAAAGGAGTTCTCAGAAGAGACAAACAGAGACTACATCAGTTAGAACTGAGTAGAGACTGCAGATAAGTGGTTAGAGAAGAGGTCAGGGTAGAGGTACCACAGGGCAGTCTGCATCTAGATTTTCACAAGGGTCATCTAGACCAATAGTGTAGACAATTAATGTTCTCATATGTGATTTTTGCGGGAAGAGGCATGGGGGTGAATGCAGAAGACAGAAAGGTGCATGCTTGAAATATGGCCAGTACGGTCACTATGTGAAGAATTGTCCAATGTGGGGAGAACAACAGACTACTATAGCAGCTTCACAGCCTACTGTACAAATGAGTAGAAATGACCAGAGAGACACAGGGGCAGAGGCAGAGGTAGAGGATTAGGAAAGGGTCAGACTAGTGGTCAAGCACCAATTGGCAGAGGGCAAGGTCGGGTGTTTGTAGTTAATGCTCAATAAGCTTAAAGGTCAGGCAAGACGGTAACATGTAATATTCCCGTGTCATGTGAAATAGCACAAATATTATTTTATTCTGGTGCCACACATTCCTTTGTATCACCCAAATTTGCATCTAAATTGGGAATTGAAAAACAATAGATGTTAATACCCTTAGAAATATTTACTCCCTTGGGTGACAGTATAGAGGTAAAATATGAATACCTGGGTTGTAAAATAGATATAGAGGGTAGAATTTTACCAATTAATTTAGTAGAATTGCCTGTGCTAGAATTGGATGTGATATTAGGAATGGATTGGTTAACCACTTATCATGAAGTAATTGATTGTTATGAAAAGAAGATTAAATTTCAATTAGAGGGGCATGATGAATTTGAGTGTCATGGTGATAAGAGTGATTTGAGAATTGAATTTATTTCTGCTATTGGGGCAAGGAGACTTTTACACAAGGGATATCTTGCATACTTGGCAAGTGTGATGGATACTCAAAAGTCTTCAAAGGAAGTTGATCAGATTCCTATTGTCAATGAGTTTCCAAACTTGTTTCCTAAAGATTTCCCAGGTTTGCCACTAGAAAGGGAGATTGAGTTTCAGATTGAAGTTTATCTGAGTACAAGCCCTATTTCAATCCCACCTTATAGAATGGCTCCAACAGAATTAAAAGAGTTAAAAGTACAATTGCAAGACTTGCTGGATAAGGGGTTTATCAGACCCAATAGTTCACCGTGGGGTACTCCAGTGTTATTTGTCAAGAGAAAGGATGGTTCACTATGAATGTGTATTGATTACAGACAGTTGAATAAAGTGACCTTCAAGAACAAATATCCATTACCTCATGTTGATGATCTGTTTGAACAATTGCAATGAGCCAGTTATTTTTCCAAGATTGACCTTAGATCGGGTTATCATCAATTGAGAATTAAGAATGAAGATATGTTTAAAATTGCTTTTAGAACCCGACATGTTCATTAAGAATTCCTTATATTGCCATTTGGGTTAACCAATGCCCCTGCTGCTTTTATAGACCTGATGAATCGGGTGTTCAAGCCCTATTTGGATAAGTTTGTCATTGTATTCATAGCTGACATTCTTATCTATTCTAGAAGCCAGGAAGAACATGAAGAGGGTTTGAGAATAGTGTTGCAGATATTACAAGAGCATAAGATGTATGCTAAGCTATCTAAATTTGAATTTTGGCTTACTGAGGTATGTTTCTTTGGTCATATTATGGGAAAACATGGAATTAAAGTGGATCCACAGAAGATGGAAGCTGTAGCTAATTGGCCACAACCTACTAATGTAACAAAAGTGTGGAGTTTATTAGGTATGGTCAGTTACTACTGGTGGTTTGTTAAAGATTTTTCAAGAATTGCAGCTCCAATAACTAAACTGACCAGAAAGAAAGAA
Source organism: Aleurites moluccanus (assembly GCA_948193065.1). Classification (NCBI taxonomy): domain Eukaryota; kingdom Viridiplantae; phylum Streptophyta; class Magnoliopsida; order Malpighiales; family Euphorbiaceae; genus Aleurites; species Aleurites moluccanus. The sequence goes on from CANXYC010514276.1 coordinate 2,293, forward strand.
AGATTCATGTGGACTGATGAATGTGAAAAGAGCTTCCAAACTTTAAAATCATGTCTTACATCAGCACCAGTGTTGGCATTGACAATAGAGAATGTCAAGTTCACAGTATATTGTGATGCATCGAAGGTCGAACTTGGTTATGTCTTGATGCAGGACAAGAGAGTAATTGCTTATGCTTATCGTCAATTGAAGAAACATGAGTTAAATTATCCTACACACGATTTAGAGATGGTTGATGTTGTATTTGCCTTAAAGATTTGGAGGCATTACTTATATGGGGAGAAATGTGAGATCTACACAGATCATAAAAGTTTATTGTACATTCTGCAGTAGAAAGATCTGAACCTTCGACAGCGAAGATAGGTTGAACTGTTGATGGATTATGATTGCTAGATATTATACCATCCAAACTAATGTTGTGGCAGATGCATTAAGCAAGAAATCTATAAGGAGTTTAGCTCATATTACAGTTGCAAGGAGACCAATAATTAGAGAAGTGAAAGAGATATTTGATATAGGAGTCCAGTTTGAATTAGGAACCCAAGATCGAAACCAAGCTCTGATAGCCCAGTTCCATGTAAAGCCGATTTTAATTGCTGAAATTACAACGACATAAGACAAAGATCAGCTATTAAAGTTAAAAGAAGATATTTGAGCTGGGAAAGCCCTAAAATTCACTATTGATAATGGGGTCCTGAAATGTGGAAAACGGCTATGTGTGCCAAATGTAGACGGGCTTAAAGAGCGAATTATGAGGGAGATACATTATGCATTATACAGTGTTCATCCTGGAATAACGAAGATGTATCATGATCTAAAGGAGCATTATTGGTGGTCCAATATGAAGAGGGATGTAGCTCAATTTGTCTCCACTTGTCTAGCCTGTCAGCAGGTTAAATTTGAATATCAAAAGCCATAAGGGCTATTACAGGAGATAGAACTGCCAGAGTGGAAATGGGATCAAGTAACCATGGACTTTGTAGTTGGCTTACCTAAAACTTTATGAGGATATGACTCTATCTGGGTAATAGTTGATCGATTGATTAAGACAAATCACTTCTTAGAAGTGAAAACCAACTACACAGTTGCTCAGTATGCCCAGTTATATGTTGACAAGATAGTACGACTTTATGGCATACCATTAACTATTATTTCAGATAGAGAGACTCAATTTACTGCACGGTTCTGGCAGAAGTTTCAAAAGGCACTAGGTACTCAATTGCACTTTAGTACGGCCTTTCATCCACAAACAAATGGACAATCAGAACGTACAATTCAGACATTGGAAGATATGTTTCAACTGTGTGTGCTTTATTTTAAAGGGAATTAGGATCAATATTTGCCTTTGATTGAATTTTCCTACAACAATAGCTATTATTCAACTATTGGCATGGCACTATATGAAGCATTGTATGGTAGGAAATATAGATCTCCTGTGTATTGGGTAGAACCAGGGGAAAAACAACTAAAAGGTCCTAAATTAATAAAAGAAACTATGAAGAAGATCCTTATTATTCAAGAAATGATGAAGACAGCTTTTAGCCGACAGAAGAGTTATGCGGACTCGAAGAGAAAAGATGTTCATTTTGCATTAGGTGATCATGTATTCTTGAAAATTTCACCTATGAGAGGTGTAATGAGATTTGGCAAGAAAGGGAAGCTATCACCTAGATATGTCAGGCCATTCAAGATATTAGAGAAGGTCGGCAATGTATCTTATCATATGGCACTCCCACCTAACCTGAGCCATGTTCATCCAGTGTTTCATGTTTCCATACTGCTTAAATATGTGTCTGATCCATCAAAAATCCTGGAACCATAAGCTATTGAGGTTGATGAAGACAAGACTTATGAAGAGACGTCAATGAAGATAATAGATCAACAAGTCAAGCAATTGCGTAATAAAGAGATCCCAATGGTTAAAGTGTTATGGAAGAACCAAAAGATGGATGAATGTACCTTGGAAAGTGAGCAGAACATTAGAACAAGATATCCATTTTTATTCCAATGACGAGGTACGTATAATTTAAAATTTAATGATGAATTTTATTGAAGGAGGATAGAGTGTAACACCCTTAAATTTAATTTATATAACCTTGAATATATGTAGTTCAAGCATAAATAAAGTTATTTTAGACATTAGAATATCATACTTGCGCGATTTGACAAATTACTAAAAATCGACCCGGTGGATAGGTAAGCACGTAGAAGTTTTGATTAACGAACGAGTTCAGAATTTTAAATTTTTAATATCACCATTAGACTCACAAGATGGAGAAATGTAAGTAATATTGTTTCAGAATTGAAATGGGACAAAAAGATAAATTGTTATAAGTTCCAGGTTCAAAATGCGAATACGAGAAGTGTCGGGGGGGAAATCGAATTAACTGAAAGTTAATTCATATAAATTCTATCTAATTCTTCATAAAATGGAAAATTCTCCTCCTTCCACCATTAAAGTCAGCCAAGTCTCCTTTTTCTCCAAAACTCTACTAATTTCATCCAAACTTTAAGCAAAATCGATAGAAAACTCTATTAAACTTCCGATTAAGCTAGTTTCCATCGAAAATTCCAAGAAATTCAAGCTAGAAATTGAAGAACCATTCAACCTAAATTTTGACCACACCTTGAATTCATGTGAGGATGATGTTTTCTTTATTTTTTTGAGCCATTTAGGCTACATAAGTGATTATAAACATTATTAGACCGATAGATTTCAAGATTGGATCGAAATTGGAGAAAACCTAAAACTAGGTTTATGTTTGAAATGAACTTTTTTGTATAGGATTCAATAATTCTAATTAATGTTTAATATGTTATTTAGCATCCATTTAAAGCTAAATATGTGGTAAAATTGATTGTAAAATCGAAGGAAACTGAAGAACACTGTTTTTGCCTGTTATAGGCAAATAGGGGTTTTATCGCTTAAACGATCTATCTGTCGATTTCAGTGAGTTATATGTATACTATTATGCATGTTTAAACATTTCTTTGATCAATTTGAATCCATTTAAAATCCTGCAACTTTTTGGCCAAAGTGTTTCATTTGAGTTTCCTTTCAATTTTCCTTGAATTAAAGCTCTAATTGTGTTGTTTATTAATGTATATAAACCATGTTTGATAATGCCTTTGTGTTTGTTGCGATTGGAGCTTTAATTTTGAACTTTTGCTTTTGATCAATATGTCCTAAAACTATATTTATTTGGTCCTAAAGTAGTGCACGTCAAGTTCTTGATGAAATAACCTTTGTTAATTTCCTTAAGAATCCAATTGTTAACAAATTTGCTAAAATGGGTGACTTTCTTTGTCACAAGTGTAAATGTGTCTTCTTTTTATATTTTGAACTTATATCCTAAATGAATTTTGTGGCATTTTGCCTATTCTGTAATGTTCCTTTGTTAAGGATAATGATCCTAAATGTGTTTACTTGCCTAAACAACTCAATTAAGCTAGAGTTACATAAATTGAACCTTGATGATTTCTTGCCTATTTGATATCTTATTTGCTATCTTTAACCTATTCTAATGTTTGTATGACAGAGCTACCTTACTGATGGGGTAGTGGGTAAATACCATCAGTATTGTGCATAATGAAATTTCAGTAATACCCTAGCTAGGAAGGGTTATGGTTTTGGCCATAGGGTCTGATCCACCTTATGCTATCTACATGTTATATTGATAATGTTATAAGTTTTATGGCTTAGTATCTGTTATATATACATGGTTATTATTTCTTCCAGTGCCTATAGATTTATATTTGATGTCTATAAACCATTTCCCTTGATTTGGTCCTTTGGTATGCTATCTATGAGTCAATTGTTAATACTGTTCATTTGTTGTTTCCTACCTAGCTTAATGTGTGATAATATATATATTGACTCATTGAGTATGAAAATACTCACCCTTTTAATGATTTTATCTTTTCATGTCAGGAGTAGAGCTAGTCTAAGATTTATTCATCAGTAGATCCAACTATGTTTTAATAATGTAAATATTAAACTTGTATATATTCCTTATATATATTTTAGATGCTTCATGGATATGTAAATTATTGGGATAACTATACTTCGTATGGTCTGTAATATTATTAGTTACTAATATATAATGTAAATGAGATTTGTTGAGATCATATATGATCACAGATGATGACAGATAGACTGATTATATAGATATAAATATGTGTAATACCCTATAAAAGAATGTTATGTTTTTGTGAATAAAGTTCTCAGTATATGGTTTGAAATTATCAAAATGACTTATGATAATTTTGAAAACACAGTTAGAGCAAAAACGAGAAACTTTTTCTGAAATTGTCGGTACCGATATTGCTGCCGCAAAAATAGTAGTACGGTCAACGGATGAATTTCTAATTTTGACAAAGGGGTAAATGATTATGTGTATGAATATGTAAATACAGTAAAAAGAAAGAGGTGAAAAATATTTAAGAACACTGAAAAATTAAGCAATGACAAAACCGTAAATAAAGGGAACTCTAGGGGTATAGTGAAATTTTGATAGTCTGAGTTTCAGAACGGCTCTGAAACTATTTTTATTAATAAGTATTAATAAAAATATGACGTTTGAATATTCACTTTAAAATCCAAATTCCGACAGAATTTTCAAAATAAATTACATAGCGAAAATGTGGCAAAAGCAAAATTTAAGAAAAGTTGAAGGACCAAAAGGAAATTTGCCAAATGTGACTTACTATATAAGCCACACTTAGCAAATTTTTACCCATTTTCTCTTTTCCATCTGTAGCCTTTGTTCTTCATTTTCCAATAGAGTTTTCTTCCATTTTGTTAAGGAAAATTGTTGGAAACTTGAAATAAACTACAAATTATCCATCCTCCATCCATTTCCATCCATAGGAATCAAGAAAATTCCAAGGAAAATCAACTTCAAGATTTAGGCCATTTCAAGCATTTGAGGTAAAATATTATTTTGGTTGATTTTATGGTTTAATTAGGGTTATTTGATGTTAGTTAAATTGGGTAATTGGTTTAATTGCATCAATTGATGCATATTATATTTTTGCCCAATTTTCAAACCCTAAACCTAAGTTGTGTGAAGTAATTTTGTGCAAATGAGTTAGGATGTGTAAATTGAGTCTAGAATAAGTCAATTGGAAGTTAATTGATGATTAATTGATGGTTGAATTATTGTAGAAAATTCAATTGAGGAAAATTGTTGATTTTGCCTATTTTGAGGAATTTGAAGAATTTGGTGTCAAAGCAATTTTGCTTAGTGATTTGGAGTGCTAGGTGAGTCTTTTATGCATCATTTCTCATGCCTAAATTGTTAAAATGCCAATTGGAATCCATTTGTGAAAGTGTCATTTTGGCCGAACCTAATTAGGGCAAAATTGCCTTGTTTTGTTCATGATTTTCCTATGGCTTTTGCATGCCAAATTGATCCAATTGATGATGTTTATCGAGTTGTATATAATGCCTATGGAATTGCTTACATTGTGTATTGTTGTTCGTCATGACCGGTTTTCGGATCGCAACGGTCCTAGGATGCAGGAGATGTCAACGGCGACCGGCACCCGTAGAACTCCAGTATCACATGCATAATCTATAACCATCAATTAATTAACTATTTTACTTAATTACCATTCATTCTGTCATTTTTATAATTCTTTCTGTAATCTAGTGCAGTTGGCTGTAACAATCATAATATCATGACATATAATCATCATATACCATCAAATATCATTACATACATATACATGTTCATATCCTAACTAACCCATACATACCCCATGGAGAAGCTAGACCGTGAACACCAAAATACAGAGTATATAAAATAATTACATATATCGACAATATGCAAAAATTCTCGGATGTCTAAAGATGGGATTCTGCAGTCTACTCCTCTCCTGAAAGGGTAAACAAAGCAAAGGGTGAGTATATAAGATACTCAGTGAATCTATATGCATCGCCAATAAAATAGTGGTTAACAAATGTATCAATGGTGTCAATAGATCAATGTGAACAATTTTACAGAATTATTAATCAAAAGGTGACAAAATAACCAATAGATATATCATAGGCTCGGTATAATATGAAAAGACAGATAAAGGGATGGACAGTCTCTAGTAATATCCATATCAGTAAGCATAAGACCTATCAGGTCTTATGGCCAGTACCATAACCCTTCCTAGCTAGGGTATCAATAATACAATATGCACATCACCGGCAGTATATTCCCACTACCCTGTCAGATCGGTAGCTCTGTCAAGTCACATTAGGATCAATATAAGAAAGAAACATATCAATGGACACCATTATGCAACAATGGTATCCTCCATATCAATAAGCTCAATATCAATCAAATCAATTATCAATAGAATCAACGACATTGTAATAGATGATATATAATCAATGACAAGTGGTTTGGTAATCAACAAAGGTATGGAACAAAAGTTGGCTCGATAAAGGAAAACGGTAGGCCAATTAGCATGACAATGTCGCTGGTGACGATGGCATTCAAATGGTAGGCCTATGGAATACAAAGCAATAGGCCAAGGCAAGAACAACTAGGCATTTAATCAAACACTTGGTGGGCACAAAATGGCAAGCCAATAGGTTAGGGTTGGGTGCAAATTTGGCATGCCCATTCAACCAAAAATCAAACCACATTGTAGGCAACACAATAGGTATCAAATATACAATAGCAAACACAATTGAAAGGATCAAATTGTCATGGAATTACAAAGGAAAACTAAACAAAATTCAAAGGCATGAATAGTAAAGGCCATTCGGCCAAAAGTGGGCTTCCATATTAGGTTTCCAATTTCAATTATAAAGCATTAGGCATAGTAAATGATGCATATAGAACTCACCTAATGCTTCCAAATGCCTTGAAAAATTGATTTCCACCTAAAAGCTTCAAATGAGGCAATAAGCACAACTTCTGCAAATTTGATTTTCTACACCAAAACAACCATCAATTAGTTATCTAATGGTCTCCAATTAACATATTCTAACATCAATTAACACTAATTAACATAGGTAAAGCATACAACTTCATTTAGGTTAACAAATTTGGGAATTCCTATCCAAATGCATCAATTGATGCAATCTAACCTAAAACCTAGTCAATTCAACTTCAAATTCATCTAAATGAACCATAAAATTGAACAAACTAATTCCTTACCTTGAAGAAATGAAGTGACTGAAATATAGATGGAGAAATTCCTTGAATTCTTTTGGCTTTCCAAGCAAATAAATGGTGGAGAGAGATAGAACAAGGTTTAAAGTTAAGTTTTCTATAAATTTCTCTTAAGATAACTTGGTTGGAAATGAAGAAATGGATGGGAAGAATAATGGAAGGTGGGTTCGGCCAAATGAATAAAAGGAAGAAGAAGATGGGAATTTGTTCTAAGTGTTGGTATATATACAAAAATCATATGGCAAATTATATTTTGGTCCTTAAGTTTCCAAGTAATTAGGTTTTGACCCTAACTTTTTCTGTAATTTATTCTGTCAATTCTGTCAGGATTTGGATTTCAAAGTGGAGAATCAATAAGCTTATTTTAATTTATACTTATTTATAAAAATAGTTTCAGAATGACTCTGAAACTATCAGACAGACTCATTTCCACTATTCACCTTAAAGTTCCATTTATTTACGGTTTTGCCATTGGTTACTTTTACAGTGTTCCTAAATATTTTTCATCTCTTTCTTTTTATCAAAATTACACATGCATTAAGGTAATCTTTTACCTCCTGGTCCAATTTAGAAATTCTTCTATTGACCAGACTGCTAATTTCTCTGCAGTGTTCCCCACATCGAAGATTTTCGGAAAAGTGATTAGTTCGCTTTCTAACTGTCTCTAAAATTATTTCCTATCATTTTAAGACTTTTGAACCATATACTGAGAATTAAATTATGTATATGAGTTAGGAATTTCTAGGGTATTACATTGTTGATGATTGGAGCAATGTCAATCTTGCATCAAAACCATACCAAAATGTCTATTGAATATTACACACAATATGTTCGATATAATGCCTAGCCCAAAAATCTATAGGCCAACCATTTGAATTTCATCATCGCCACCGATAATGGCATGTCAATTGTATTACCTTTTTTACCGTAAATGACCAATTTATGTTTGATCCCATTGTTGGTTGCTAGACCTTTGGTCATCGTATAATCGATTGTTATTGATGTCTTATTGACTTTATTGCTCATTCAATTGATTTATGATGAGTTATTGATACTTGTCGAAGCCATTATTTTGAAATGGTGTCTATTGATGTGTTTATTGATTCTATTGATTCTGAGGTGATTTGACAGAGCTGCCATTCCGACAGGGTAGTGAGTATATACTGTCCGCTTTATGCACAATGTATATTATTTGATACCCTGTACTAGGAAGGGATGTCCTAGTCATAAAACATGATCTATCTTGTGTTTATTTATATGAGTGATTTATGCTTGACACATTTCTATGCATTCTCTGGCTCTATATCTGTCATTTCCATTTTATCCATGTGATATATTTCTACTGATGTGCTTGTTTACTTACAGTCATATTCTGTACCTGATTCTGTATTATAGATATTCTGAGTAGACTAATTTGTTTACTTCATATACCTATTGCTTATTGATATTCCATTTCCTATTTTATTGGTCGATGCATGTTAGATTCACTGAGTATCATATATACTCACCCTCTCACTGTTTACACTCTCAGATGCAAAGTAGGAGACAAATATCCCAGCATTTTGACTCTCTGTGGATTCTGCAGTTTTATAGCAGTGTAACTATTTAAATACTGAATATTTTGTATGTTCATATCCTAGCTGCTCTATGGGTTATGTATGGTATAGTTAGTGTATGAACATGTATGTATGGGAATATTGGAGTTTATTAATGATATGATTATTGTATTTACAGAAAGTTACAAAATGAATGATAGAGTGACAAAATGGATAGTGCATATGTGTAGTGTATGGTTATATATTGTTATGTGATTGATGATGGTTATAGATGTTTTCGTTGCAATATTGTTATTGTATTGATGAGATTGATGGGTTCTACGGGTACTGGTCGCCTCGGCATCTCCCGCATCCTAGGATTGTCGCAATCCGAAAATAGGTCGTGACAATATGTTATAGCAGGTGATGTTTACAGGTTATAGAAGGGTTCTACGGGTGTCGGTAGCCTTATGCTATTCCTACATCCTTAGACCGTCATGTTCCAAAATTGGGATGTGACACAAGCAGTTCACCTTTCTTTTTAGCCTTAGCCCTTAGTTTAGCTCTCCTATGAATCTCTTCTACCTCCTTGCACTTATGTTTATTGGAAGAGATAGTGTTGGAAATGGAGGCATTATTCTGCTTATGCTTTTTAGGGTTTCGCTCTAGCTACGTGGCATTATGTTCTCGAGATTTCCTCATAGATGTATAGAGGGAGCTTTCTATGTCCTGAAAAAGATTCAAAGTGCTCGGTTGTAATTATGCATTAGGTGTGATACTTAGGCCACTCGATTCTAGCTTGATCTGATTAATGGATTCTTTAATACTATCCAAGGATTTGGTTAGGTGGTATCACGACCCGTTTCTAGATCGCGATGGTCCTAAGGTACGGGAGATGGCAGAGGTGACTGGTACCCATAGAACCCTTCAATCACATCAATATAATCTCATACTATATCAATATCACAGCAGAAACATCTACCATCAATTACATATCATACTTTAATCATACACTCACATAAGCACTATTCATTATGTTACTCTGTCATTCATTCTGTCACTTTCTATAATTTTCATAATCTTATACATTTATACTCCAAATATCTCATACACTTATATATATACAATACCTATGGAGCCTCTAGTACACATATAAAAGATACAGTGTTAAAATTTAATTATACTGTCTTATCATACTGCAAAATTCTTTGGAGGAATAAAAGCCAGGAATCTGCCTTCTACTCTGTACCTAGAGATGGGAAACAGTAAGAGGGTGAGTATATATGATACTCAGTGAATCTAATATGCATCTACCAATAAATGGATAATGGAATATCAATAAACAATAAGCAGATGAGATAAATAAATTAATCTGCTCAAAGTCTCTGGATATAGAGTAAAGTACAAAATATGATTGTAAGTCAACAATCACATCAATAGAAAGTATATCACATGGATAAGATAGATAATGACATATATAGAGCCATACGCGTAGAAATGTGTCAAGCACAAATCAATCTCATATTAATAAATATAAGACGAATCAGGTCTTACGACTAAGACTCATAACCCTTCCCAGTTAGGGCATAACAATTTACATTGTATACAATGCCGACAGTATGTACTCACTACCCTGTCAGGACTGCAGCTCTGTCAAATCACATCAAAATCAATAAAATCAATAAACACATCAATAGATATCATTTCACAATAATGGCATCACCAAGTAACAATAACTCATTATCAATCAATTCAATGATCAATAGAATTAATAGGATATCAATAACAATCGATTATACGATGACCAAAGGTCTAGAAACTAACAATGGAATCAAACATAAGTTGGTCATTTACGGTCAAAAAGTTGGCGCAATTGGCTTGCCATTGTCACGGACAATGATGGCATTCAAATGGTTGTCCTATGGATTTTAAGCTAGGCATTTTATCGAACACTTGGTGTGCAACCAACAATAGACATTTTGGCAAGGATTTGGTACAACATTGACATTGCCCCAATTGTCAACAACAATGCATATTGAAAGCAATTCCATAGGCATTATATACACATCAATAAATATCATCAAATTGATCAATTTTACATAGAAAAACAAGCCAAAACCAAGGCAAAATCAAGGCAATTTGCCCTAAAGTGGTTCAGCCACTTTTGGGTTTTTACACATGGATTCCAATTGGCATTTTAACACTTTAGGCATAACATATGATGAATAAAAGACTTACCTAACATTTCAAATCACCTAACAAAATTGGTTTGCCACCAATTTCTTCAAATTCCTCAAAGTAGGCAAATTGTGCAATTTTCTTCATTCGAATTTTCAACAACAATTCAACCATCAATTATTCATCAATTAACTTCCAATTAACTTATTCTATACTCAATTTACACATATTAATCCATTTGCAAAAAATCAATTCATACAATTTAGGTTTACGGTTTGAAAATTGGGCAAAAATGCTATATGCTTCAATTGATATAATTAAACAAATTACCCAATCTAACTAACATCAATTAACCCTAAATCAACCATAAAATCAAACAAAGCAATAATTTACCTTAATTTTGAGCTTTGGCCGAAATCTCAAAGTCCTTTGTTCTTGAAATTTTCTTATTTTCTATGGATGGAAATAGATGGAGGATGGATTATATGGTGTTTAAATCAAGTTTCCATGGATTTTCCTTAACAAAAGTTGAAAAAAAATCAAAGGAAATGGATGAACAATTTTCGGACAAGAAGAGAAGGAAAACAGCCAAAAACTTTCTAAGTGTAGCTTATATAGTAAGTCACATTTGGGAAATTTCCTTTTGGTCCTTCAACTTTCTTTAAATTGTGCTTTTACCACATTTTTGTTCTGTAATTTATTCTAAAAATTTCATCAAGATTTGAATTTCAAAGTGAATATTCAAACATCTTATTTTTATTAATTCTTTATAATAAAAATAGTTTCAGAGCCGTTCTGAAACTCAGATGTCCAAATTCCACTATACCTCTTGTCACGACCTGGTTTCCCGAACCACAACGGTCCTAGGGCACAGGAAATGCCAAGGGCGACCGACACCCGTAGAACTCAGTACCATATGCACGATCTATAAACCTCAAGTAATTATTCATTTGTTATAGTTACCATCCATTATATTATCTTGTTATTCATTCTGTTAATATGTTCATTATCCTGTCATCATTCTGCAATTAGCTGTAACATTACATATTATAGCATGCATCAACATATAACATCATCAATATAAATATATAATCATTATATATATGTTCATCTCCTAGCTAACCCATACATACCCATGGAGCAGCTAGATAATAAACATTAAAAATAAATATACAGAATGTATCAAAACTATACATAATCAGTCTGTAGCAAGAATCCACGGGAGACAGAAGACTGAATCCTACAACCTACTCCTCTCCTGAAAGGGGTAAACAATGAAATGGGTGAGTATAAATGATACTCAGTGAATTTACATGCATCACAATAAATAATAGGCATAATTAAACAATGGTTTTAGTCAAAGGAATAACAGTATACATAATGGCTATCAGGGTACAGTAAAACAAAGACATATCATATAAGCTCGGTTACATATGGAAAGACAGATAATGGGATAGACTGTATAAAAGAAATCATACAATCTCCAGTCAGTCAGTGTGGACCATTTCTCAATTTATGTGTGTCATCCTTGCGCAGGGGCCATGTTAATCTTCTCTGTATCATTCCAATTTTATCGTATGTCCTGTCACGACACAGTTTCCCGAACTGCGACAGTACTAGGGCACGGGAGATGCCAATGACGACCGGCACCCATAGAACCCAGTACCATATGCACAATCTAAAATCCTCAATATATTATTCAATTATTAAGTAATTACCAACCATTATGCTATTCTGTTATTCTGTCAATTATTCTATCATCATTATGCAATTGGCTGACACAATCATATATCAAATAACATCATCATCATATAAGCAATATTTAACATCAATATCATATATATACAATGTTCATCTCCTAGCTACCCAATACATACCCATGGAGCAGCTAGATAATGAACACCAAAAATAAATACAGAATATATATATCAGAAATATACATAGTAGTCTATAACAGGAATCCACGGAAGACGGAAGATTGGATCCTGTAACCTACTCCTCTCCTGAAAGGAGTAAACAATGAAATGGCTGAGTAAAAATGATATTCAGAGAATTTACATGCATCATAATAAATAATAGGCAACAGATAAACATTTGGAATCAGTCAATGACATAACAGAATACAATATAAATATCAGGGTATGGTAAAATCAAAGAATATCACATAGGCTTGGTTTCATATGGAGACAGATAATGGTACGGACTGTATAAAAAGAAATCATACAATCTCCAGTTAGTCAATAAAGACCATGTAGGTCTCCAATATTAATAAGCATAAGGCTGATCAGGCCCTATGGCCAGGACCATAACCCCTCCTAGCTAGAGTACATTAATACAATGTGCACAAGGTCGATAGTATTTCCCTACTACCCTGTCGAATCGGTAGCTCTGCCAAACCATATCAGGGTCAATAACGAGGGATACCATAAGCAACAATGGCATCCGGATAACAGTCAATACAATAACAGTTAGTTCAGTATCAATAAGTACAGTATTCAATATAATCAATGGCAATGCCATAAACAATATACAATCAATAATAAAAGGTTTGGCAATAAGGAAAGGTATAAAACAAAAGTTGGTTCAGTGGCCGAAAATGGTAGGTCAATTGGCATGCCAATGTCGCTAGTGATAATGGCATTCAATTGGTAGGCCTATGGCATGCAAACTAATAGGCCAATGGCAAATGAACTAGGCATTTCATTGAACACTTGGTGGGCATACATTTGCAAGCTAATAGGTTAGGTTTGGTGGAAAATTTGACTTGCCCAATCAAAACAACAACAAACCACATTGTCAAACAAAGCAAGGGTATCAAGAAACAAGATTAAACAACATTAAATTAGGATCAAATTAGCAAGGAAAATCAAAGAAAAATTAAGCAAAATCATAGGCATTATTAGGGCAATAGGGTTCGGCCAAGACTAATATTTCACAAATGGTTTCCAATCAACATTTCAATCAATTTGGCAAGATAATTGATGTAATGTAAACTCACATAATGCTCCAAATAGCCAATGCACACTCCAATTGCACCAATTCCATCGAAATACCCAAAATAGGCAACTTTGAAAACTCAACTTGAGCAATCTCCAATTCTACATCAAATTATCCATCAATTAGCTATCCATTCATATCCAATTAATCATTTCTAACATCAATTAACAATTCCTAACACTAATTCAACATATCCAATCTTACAACTTCAATTGACCAACACAATTTGGGAATTCCATCAAATTAGCAACAATTAAAGCAAAATAACCATAAACCCATCTAATTGAACTCAAATAACACTTAAATCAACAATCAAACTAAACAAAACAACTCTTACCTCAATAGTCACCAAATGGCCGAATCACACCTCTTGAAGTTCCTCCCAAACCTTCACTCCTCCAAGCAATCTAATGGAAGAAATGAAGAAAGCTTGATTGATTTGTTACTTTTCTATCAAATTTCTCAAGAAATCTATAAGAAAATTGATAAGATGAAGACGGAAAATGGAAAAAATGGCTTCGTTGACATAAAGAAGAAGAAAGAAATGGAATAGCCGAAAATGGTGATGGCAATATAAAGATAAAATCAATTGCACAATTACAACTAAATCCCTCAAGTTCTATTATTTATACTTTGGTCCTTAAATCTTCTGTAATTTATTCTGACAATTCTGTCAGGATTTAGATATTAGTGTGGGAAGTCAATAGACTTATTTTAATGTATACTTATTTATAAAAATGGTTTTGGAGTCATTCTGTAACACCGACCGACCACTTTCCACTATTCACCTTGAATTTTCCTTTATTTATAAAAATATCATTACTTACTTTTTCAGTGTTCCTAAATGATTTTTACTTCTTTCTTTTTACCAAAATTAGACATAAATTATGGTCATCTTTTACCCTCAGATCAACTTCAGAAATTCTTCCGTTGACTGGACTGCTCATTTCTCGGCAGTGTTCCTGACACCGCCGCTTTCCGGAAAAGTTTCAAGTTTGCTTTCTAACTGTGTCTCTAAAATTATTTCCCACCATTTCAAGACTAAAGGACCACATACTGAGAATAAATTCATGCATGGTAGTTATAATATTCTAGGGTATGACATTCTACCCACCTACAAATAAATTCGTCCTCGAATTTAAATAAAAACATACCTCACTGCTAGAACAGGGATGGACATCTGCTCCGCATCTCCTGCATGCTCTCCCATGTACACTCCTCTATCGTCTGGTTCCTCCATAGCACTTTTTCCATAGGAATCTCTTTATTCCGAAGCTTCCTAACCTGTCGGTCAACGATCTCCACAGGTAGCTCCTCATAGGACAAGTCCTCACTGAGATCCACATCCTATATCTCCAAAATGTGTGACGGATCCGATACATATTTTCGCAGCATCGATATATGGAAGACTAGATGTACATGGCTAATACTGGGTGCAAGATCCAATCTATAGACCACACTTCCAATCCGCTCAAGTATCTCAAATGGGCCTATAAATCGTGGTGATAGCTTGCCCCTCTTCCCAAATCTCATAACTCCCCTCATTGGTGAGACCTTTAGAAAGACATGATCACCAACTGAAAACTGTACATCCTTCCTCTTCAGATCAGCATAACTCTTCTGCCTATTGAAGGCAGTCCTTATCCGCTCTCTGATCATAGGAACCTTCTCCATAGTCTCTCTGATCAGCTCTGGTCCCTTTAGCTGCTTCTCTCCTTGCTCCACCCAATACACTGGAGATCTGCACTTCCTACCATATAGTGCTTCAAATGGAGCCATACCAATCGAAGAGTAATAACTTTTGTTGTAAGAGAACTCAATCAGTGGCAAATAATAATCCCAACTACCTTTGAAATCCAGAACACATAATCTCAGCATATCCTCCAATGTCTGGATCGTCCTCTCTGACTGCCCATTAGTCTGTGGATGAAAGGCAGTACTAAACCGTAGCTGGGTACCCATAGCCTCCTAAAATTTTTGCCAAAATCGGGATGTAAACTATGTACCCCTGTCAGATATGATCACCAAAGTAACTCTATGAAGATACACAATCTTATCCATATATAACTGTGCGTACTGAGCTGTTGTATAGTTGGTCTTTACCTCCAGAAAATGTGCAGACTTCGTCAATCGATCAACAATAACCCATATAGAATTATATCCCGTAGAAGTCTGTGATAGACCAACTATAAAATTCATGGTAACCTGTTCCCATTTCCACTCTAGTAGCTCTATCTCCTGAAGTAGCCCTGATGGCTTCTGATGCTCAAACTTAACCTGCTGACAGGCTAAGCACTTAGACACAAACTGAGCTACGTCTTTCTTCATCCCTGGCCACCAATAAACATCTCTCAGATCATGATACATCTTAGTAATCCTTAGATGTACACTGTAAGCAGAATAGTGAGCCTCTCTCATAATCTAATTCCTTAGCTCATCACAATCCGGTACATAGATACGTCTTTCACATCTCAATACCCCATCCTCAATAGTGAACTTTGTCATCCTGCCACTCTGAACCTCTCCCTTTAGCTTTAGAAGATATGGATCCCTGTCCTGAGCCATTTTATATCATCTAGCAACAGTGACTTCGCCCGAAATTGGGCTATCAGAGCCTGGTTCTGATCCTGGGAACCCAAATCCAACTCTACTCCTACATCTGCCAACTGTCTCAAATCTCTGAACAATGGCCTCCTGCCAATCATAATATGAGCAAGACTACCCATCGATTTCCTACTCAAAGCATCCATAACTACATTGGCCTTCCCTGGGTGATATAAAATCTCACAGTCATAATCCTTCAGAAGCTCAACCCATCTGCGCTGCCTTAGATTCAGATCCTTCTGCTGAAATATTTACTGTAAACTCTTATGATTAGTATATATCTCGCATTTAGACCCATATAAGTAGTGTCTCCAAATCTTCAAGGAAAATATAACTGTTTCCATCTCTAAATCATGAGTTGGATAATTTGCTTCATGCTTCTTTAACTGACGAGAAGCATAAGCAATTACCCTACCTATCTGCATCAGAACACACCCTAGGCCAATCCACGAAGCATCATAATATACAGTGAATTTCTCCCCCTCAACTGGTAATGCCAAAACCGAAGCACTAGTAAGGCAATACTTCAGAGTCTGGAAGCTAAGGTCACACTCATCAATCCAAACATATCGCTCCTGTTTCCTCATCAATCTAGTCAAAGAAGCTGCAATACGGGAGAAATCCTTCACAAATCTCCGATAATATCCAGCCATACCTAGAAAGCTGCGCACCTTTGAAACACTGGTAGACTGTGGCCAGTTAGCAACCACCTCAATCTTCTGAGGATCCATCATAATACCATCCTTGCATATAACATGCCCAAGGAAGCAAACCTCAGTCAACCAGAACTGACACTTAGATAATTTAGCATACAGCTGGTGCTCCCGAAGTGTCTGTAGCACAATCCTCAAATGCTCCCTGTGCTCCTCCTCACTCTTGGAATAAATAAGGATGTCATCAATGAAGACGATGACAAACTTATCCAAATATGACCTAAACACCCTGTTCATCAAATCCATGAAGGTCGCTAGTACATTGGTCAACCCAAATGGAAATACCAGGAACTCATAATGACCATAACGGGTTCTGAAAGCAGTCTTGGGTATATCTCCACTCCTGATCTTCAACTGATGATACCCAGACCTCAAATCAATCTTAGAAAAATGGTTGGCACCCTACAGCTGATCAAATAAGTCATCTATCCGTGGCAATGGATACTTATTCTTCACTATGACTTTGTTCAGTTGCATATAATCTATGCACATCCTCAATGAGCCATCTTTCTTCCTCATAAACAAAACCAGTGCACTCCATGGAGAACTACTAGGTCTAATAAACCCTCTATCCAATAGCTCCTATAACTATATCTTCAATTCCTTCAGTTTTGCTGGAGCCATTCTATATGGTGGAATGGATATCGGGTCTGTGTCTGCATGCACCTCTATCTCAAACTCTATCTCCCTATCAGGGGACAATCCTGGCAACTCCTTAGGAAATATATCAGGAAACTCCTAAACCACCGGTATTTGATCCAATTGTACAGAAGACCTCTGTACATCCACCATATGAGCCAAATAGGCTGAACAACCTTTCCCAATCATCCTCCAAGCCTGGATAGCAGATATCATATTAAACCGTAATTCCTGAATCTCACTCTGAAACTCAAACTCCGGCTACCCCTCAAGCTAGAATCTAATCCTCTTTCGATAACAATCTATTACTACCCGATGTCTAGTCAACCAGTCCATACCAAGTATCACATCCAACTCAAGCACAAGCAACTCAATCAAGTCAGCATGAAAAATATGATCATCAATCTCAACAATGCAATCAGGATAGAAATGATCAACATCCATACAATCCCCCATAGGAGTAGCAATAGACAATGGAACATCTAACAACATGCTCTCCTTATTCAATTTGGGTGCAAAATATGGTGACACAAAAGAGTGAGTTGCACCCGAATCGAATAAGGCATCGGCGACCTCATTTTGAACCAAAATAGTAGATGTGACAACATTATCCGATCTCTGGGCATCCTGAGTGTTGACTATAAATACTCTGCCCTGGCCCCTACCAGCTGGAGCCTGACTGCCACTGGGAGCCTGACCTCTCCTACCTTTGCCTCTGGCTGTAGCCTCTCTACCCAAATTCTGGCTAGCCTATACCACTGGTTGAGAAACTGTAACCGATGGCTGCTGATCAACTCTTACTGGACAAATGTTAATATAATAGCCCTGTTGGTCACACCTCAAACATGCACCTGTCCGCCCCCAGCACTCCCTTCCATGCCTCCTACCACAAAACCCACAAACAAAAATGTTGGGTGCTTGTGTAACCGGTCTCGAGGAACCCTGAGAGTATACAGTCGCTGACTGAACCGCTGACTGAACCTTACTATGAAGTCTCCTCCTCTGACTACTACTAGTAGATCTCTGCTCAAATCTAGGCACTGGCTCTGCCTGCCTAGGATGGGAGTTGCTCTCCCCCCTCCTACTTTGTGATCCCAGACCACCCTTCCTCTTCTGTTCTCTTTTGGTTCTCTCTGTCTTGTACTTTTCCTCCATCTGAGTAGCCTTGTCTATCACTGTGGTCAAAGAAGTAAACTCTGTGGCTAACAAGGCATTATGCAAAGCAGTATGCAATCCCCTCTAGAACCTGCTAATCAGATCTGCCTCTGTAGTTACTATATGACCAACATATCTACTCAGCCGTATAAACTCCTCGGCATACTCCTCTATAGATCGGTCCCCCTGCTCTAACTGCTCAAATCTCACCAGATTATAGGTCCTCACACCCTCAGTGATGAACTCGTCAATCAGGCCCTAACAGAACTCTACCCAAGTGGGTGGGTGCTTTCCATATAGCCTGGTCTCCATATGCCTTGAGAACCACGTCCAGGCCTTCCCCTTAAGCAATAAACCCACCAAATCTACTGATCTCAGCTCAGAACAAGGTAGTCTCCTAACTACCTTCTCTACCTCCTCTAGGAAATCTACAAGATCTGTACCTTTGTCCCCTCCGAACTCTGGTAAGTTTAGCTTCAGAAAGCTAAACATAGAAACTCCTCCCTCCTCTATCTCTCTCCTGCCGCCTTGTGCAGCTGGCTCCCTCTGAGCCCCCATTGGCTGCACAGGAGCCGGTGCCATTACCTCAGGTACTACTGGTGGAGGTACTACTGCAGGAGCAGGTGGTGGTTGTGCCTGCTGTCTCTCCCTCTGTAACACCCTAGCTTAAGAGCTTAGAACATAAGCTTAAAAGGGCAAACCTAAGGTTTTCTTTGTTTACTTATATGTTATGTATGATGCATGTTATTGCTTAAATTGAATGAATATGCATGTTTTAGACAGTTTTACACATGTAAAAGTACATCAAGAGCTGTTAGGAAGAAATTGGAAGGAACTTGAAATTTTGTGAACTGGGGGCAAAATGGTTATTTTGCAGCCCTTCGAGTTCTTATGGAATTATCACCATATTTGTAAGTACAAAATGATTTAAGGGAATGTAAATTTAAAGATTTGATGGAAAAATAAACCCGATTGAAAATTGTACCGGGTAAGCTCCTCAATTGAGGTGCTTGAGGTGCTTCAGTTGCACTAAGGGCATTATAGTCTTTTCCTTTAAGGTATGGAATTATACTATGTATGCAACCTT
>CANXYC010514358.1:0-19976 GCA_948193065.1 Aleurites moluccanus
GTTTTTCTTGTTTCTGATTTTGGGCATAGTTCTATTTTAGAGGAAATGCTGTCAAATTTTCTTCAGCATTTTATATTTATTTAAGTTATAATTTATGTGTTGCATGCCATATAGATAGTCTATTGGGTTCTACGTGGTACTAGTCGCTTATGCATCACCCGTACCCTAGGATCGTTACGACTTCTGAGATAGGTCATGACAAAGGTGGTATCAGAGCTAAAGGTTATATAACCTATAATGGTTGCATATTAATAGTAATAGAAGTACCATGGAATTAGGATGTCCTTATATCGTCAAAAATGACAAGTCTTCTTCTTTGTTTAAAAATTTTGCGTACCTATAAACTAAATATTCTTTTATATGCTATGTTGTGCAGAGTTTGAAATGTCTGAGAGACGGGGTAGACGGGCTAGACCAATAGATAGAGTGGAGCACTATGATTCTGGAGAGGAAGCAGAGGTTGCTTCAAATGCTTCGGCAGCATGGGTATCTCAATTTGAGCCGTCTAGGTCCCAGAGGCGAACTGAGTCTGGTTACTTGGGAGAGGCACCTTGGAGATAGGAGATGCAGGATATGAGATAGGAAATCCTGCAAGCTATTAGAGATCATATGGGTGCTCAACCTGCTGTGGTTCAGCCACCACCCCCTCCAGTTCAGCCAGTGATTTAGCCATTAGTACCACCAGCACCTCAGGGTCAGCCTGCAGTGGTTCAGGGGGGTATAGTTCGGAGAGTGATTCTGGAAGGTGGTGTATCAGTGGTGGAGTTCATGAAATTGAGATTGCCTTCTTTTGCGGGGGAATATGGTACAAACCCCAGTGAGTTCATCGATAAGGTGGATAGGACTGTTCGGACTTTACCTTGTTCAGAGGCTCGGATCATTGAGCTTGTGGGTTTATTGCTTGAGACTGATGCAGCCATATGGTTTACAGAGCATATTGATGCAAATATCCAAAGTGATCATCCGATGACTTGGGTTGAGTTTAAACAGAAGATGTTGGATGAGTTTCTGACAGAGGGATTGAGAGAGAGTAACATGATTAAGTTTGAGCAGTTGAGACAGGGTAATATGTCAGTGGTGGAGTATGCTAGAGAATTTCGTCGGCTCAGCAAGTATGCTAGGCAGATTGCTCCGACCGAGGATGATTTGATTAGACGGTTTCGGAGAGGGTTGCATGCTACACTTCATAACATATTGCTGGCTATGAAATTCACATCTTTGAGTAAAGCCATTGACAAAGCAGTTCAGATGGAAGCCAAGTACAAAGAAGAAAGATCAGAGAGGGAACAAAAGAAGAAAAGCATAGGAGATGAGCACAGGAGACCCGGAGAGGGGTCATCTCAGCATTATTTAGCGAGACTTCCTATCATACCAGTTCAGCCAGTGTCAGCTTCTGGTGTGAGGCAGGATTCCAGTCAGAATTTGGGTATGAGACCACCTATTTTTGGTCAGGTCAGAGCTCCTTTTAGACCACCTCAGATGTCACCATCAGTGTATGTCTATTCTTTTTGTGGGAGAGCTCATGTAGGGGTTTGCCGTTACAATACAGGAGCATGTCACAGGTGTGGGCAGATTGGTCATTTCTATAAGGATTGTCCTTTGCGGCGAGGTGTACAGACTTCTGAGGTAGGGTCTTCTCAACCTTCAGTTCAGATGGGCAGAGGCAGTGCAGGTAGAGGTAGACCAGCTGCATAGAGTCCTACAGCGGGGCAGTCAGTTGCTGGGAGAGGTCAAGGAAGAGTTTTTGCTGTGACTCATCAGCAGGCACAGAGATCCCATGATACGGTTGTAGGTATGGTTTCTGTTCATGGTTTTGATGCTTTTGTATTATTTGATTCTGGTGCAACACATTCTTTTATATCCCCTACCTTTGCTTTGAGATTGGGTTTGGATAGGAAGTCACTAGTTGTACCTTTAGAAATAACCACACCCATGGGAGCTAATGTGATAGTGGGACATAAGTATGACATTGATGATGTGAGGGTTTGTGGTAGATCCTTACCTGCAGAGTTGATTGAGTTACCCGTGTTGCCATTTGATATTATTTTCGATATGGATTGGTTATATGATCACAAGGCTACCATCGATTGTGCCGTGAAGAGGATTACGTTTAAACCAATTGGGCAGAAAAAGTTTATTCTTCACCGTCACCTTATTCAATTGCCTATAATCGATACACATCCTCAAAGTCCCATCCTTCTTTTTCACAAATAGCACTGGGGCTCCCCAAGGTGAGCTACTAGGCCTGATGAATTTCTTGTCACATAACTCTTGCAGCTGCTTCTTTAATTCCTTCAATTTTGGTGGTGCCATTCTATGGGGTGGTATAGAAATCGGATCAGTTCTAGGATATACTTTAATCTCAAACTCAATCTCTCGCTCTGGAGGTAATCCTGGAAGATCATCTGGAAACACATCAATAAACTCATTCACCACCGGAATTTGTTCTAGCCTGTCTATAGGTAAAAGCATTGAAATGATGAGAAATAATTTTAGAGATACAGTTAGAAAGCATATCAATTACTTTTCCAAAAATCATCGGTGTCAGAAACACTGCCGAGAAAATAGCAGTCTGGGCAACAATTGAATTTATGATTCTGACTAAAGGGTAAAAGATCACATAAATGCATGTGTTACTATGGTAAAAAGATAGAG
This sequence comes from Aleurites moluccanus, assembly GCA_948193065.1. Lineage (NCBI taxonomy): Eukaryota > Viridiplantae > Streptophyta > Magnoliopsida > Malpighiales > Euphorbiaceae > Aleurites > Aleurites moluccanus. The sequence goes on from CANXYC010514358.1 coordinate 2,656, forward strand.
GTGAAAAATATTTAGGAACACTGAAAAAGTAACCAATAGCAAAATCGTAAATAAATGGAACTTTGGGGGAGTAGTGGAAATTGGTCCGTCTGAGTTTCAGAATAGCTTTGAAGCTATTTTTATAAATAATTATAAATTAAAATAAGCCTTTTGAATTCCCATCTTGAAATCTAATTCTCAACAGAATTGTCAGAATAAATTACAGAAGAAGTTGGGGTCAAAGTATGAATACTTGAAAGTTTAAGGACCAAAATATAATTTATCATTTTGACTTAGTATTTAAGAATGCCTTAGAATTATTTTGCTCATCTTCTTCTTCTTCCATTAATGGTGGCCGAACCACTTCTTCATTTCTCCTCCATTTTCCAAGCAATTTTCTTAGAGAAAAACCATAGAAAACTTGAAATTTACTATTGTTCTTTACATTCCAAGCCATTTCTTCATTAAAATCACAAAGGATATCAAAAAGAAATAGAAAGAAGGATTCAGGTGGAACCTCCATTCAAGGTAACTAGTTAGTTTATTTAATTTTATGGTTTATTTAGATGATTTAGAAGTTGATTAGAATGGGTTTGGTAGTTAATTGCATGCATTTGAACCATTTCCCTAATTTTTAAACCCTAATTGAAGTTGTTTTTTATAGCTTGATTAATTAGTGTTAGTTTGTGTTGTTTAAGCTTATAATATGTTAATTGGAGGCTAATGGATGATTAATTGGTGGTTGTTTTGTTGTAGAAAATCAAGTTACCTATAGTTGTGCATATTGCCTCCTTTGAAGCTTTTAGTAGAAAATCAATTTTTCAAACCAATTTGGAGTGCTAGGTGAGTCTTATATGCATCATTTAATGCTAGGTGAGTCTTATATGCATCATTTAACATTCCTATATCATTGAAATGTTGATTGAAAACCATATGCGAAACCCTTATTTGGGCCGAACCCTAGGTTTACTATTCATGCCTATGTTTTTGCTTAATTTTTCTTTGGAATTCCTTAACCAATTTGATACTTTTAATGTTGTTTAATATTGGATAATTGTTGCTTATTGTGTCGCCTATAATATGGCTTTGTTGTTGGATAAATTGGGCATGCCAACTTTGCACCAAAACCAAACCAAAAGGCTTGCCTAATGTTGCCCGCCAAATGTTTGATAAAATGCCTAGTTGTAATTCCATAGGCCTATTGCATTTTTCTTCCATAGACCTACCATTTGAATGCCATCGTCACCAGCAACATTGGCATGTCAATTGGCCTACCGATTTGGTTTATATAACCAATCTTTGTTCCATACTTTTGTTGTTTACCAAACCGATTATCATTGATTATATATTGTCTATTGCAATACCATTGATTAAATTGCTACTTGATTTGATTGATATTGAGCTTATTGCCATTGGTGATACAATTATTGTATAATGGTGTCTATTGATATGATGTTCACTTATATTGACCCTAATATGGCTTGACAGAGCTGCCGCTCTGACAGGATAGTGGGTACATACTGTGGGCAATGTGCACATTGATTACTGATACCCTAGCTGGGAAGGGTTATAGTCCTAACCATAAGACTTGATGGGTCTTATGCTTACCGATATTAATATGACTGGAGACTATATGTTTATATATAGTCCATACTGTTCTGGCCCTTTATCTGTCTTTCCATATTATATCTTTTTCCTTTGATATGACTATTGGCCCTTCTGTCATTTTTCTAATATTGATTCTGTAATCTGATTATATTATCCAACTGTCATTATTGTTACCATTTGAGATTGATCCAAACCATATTCATTGACGATGCATATAGATTCACTGAGTATTTTATATACTCACTCCTTTTTATTGTCTCCCATTTTAGTTGCTGAGTAGATAGCAGAATCCTCATTTCAGACTCTCTGTAGATTTCTGCAGTCTTAGTTATCGATGTAATTATTTTGAATAATGTATTTTTGATGTTCATAATCTAGCTGCTCCATGGGGTATGTATAGGTTAGTTAGCATATGAACATGTATATGTATATATGATGATGCTTTATGATATATGATATGATATATCATGATGAATGTTATAGCCAACAGTACTAAATTTTAGACAGTTTACAGAATTGCAGAATGAATAGTAACTGAGTAAAATGAATAATAAATTGATGGTTATAGATATTGCATGTGATACTGGGTTCTATGTGTGTCGGTCGCCATTGGCATCTCCCGCATCCTAAGATTGTCGTGATCCAGAAATGGGTTATGACAGAGGTGGTATAAGAGCATTAGGTTACAGACATCAGAGTTCTATGTTATAGATGATTAGTACCTGAATTACAGAGGAAGAGTGACTAAGTATAAAATGGGTAGAATTAAGTAAACCATGGAGCATAGGAATTCTTGTGACGTATTTTGTTGTATTCGTCTGATATATGTTAGTTTTCTACATTTTTAATATTTTGAGTACGTTTCTTATTTGTTTGACAGATTACAAAGATGCCAAATGATAGGGACAGAGATACCAGGGAGGCAGAGGTAGCCTCTAATGAGTCGCTAGTCAGAGAGTATTCAGTTTTAGAGGGTTCATCTAGATCTCGACGGACTATAGAGGATACAGAGAGAGGCGATGATCCTTGAAGAGTTGAGATGATGAGGGGGATGATGGATTTATGCAGGAAATTGGCAGATTTGAGGTGGGAGCATCAGAATATACCGCCACTATCAGTTCTAGTAGCAGTGCCCCCACCTGTTGCACTAGAGGCAGTGCCAGTTGCACCGGCTCCTGTACAGCCAGTTAGGGTTCTTGAGGAGCCTGTTGTACAGGGAAGCTGCAGAGTTATTGAGAAGGGTGGAGTGCCCATATTTAGTTTTCTAAAGCTAAACTTACTAGAGTTCAGGGGCAACAGAGGCAGTGATCCAGTAGATTTTCTAGAGGAGGTTGAGAAGGTAGTTAGGAGACTACCTTGTTCTGAACTTAGAGCTATAGAGTTGGTTGGTTTATTGTTAAAGGGAAAGGCTTGGACTTGGTTTTTGAGGAGGATGGAGCCCAAGCTATATGGTGAGCATCCTCCGACATAGGCTGAGTTTCGACAGAGTTTGATAGATGAGTTTATTACTGAAGGGGTGAAGACCCGAAATCTGATTCAGTTTGAACAGTTAAAGCAGGGAGATAGATATGTGAAAGAGTTTGTAGAGGAGTTCATCAAACTTAGTAGGTATGACACTCATATTGTTCCTACTAAGGCTGATTTGATTAGCAGGTTTAGGAGAGGTTTTTATGATTCGCTTCATAATGCATTGTTGGCTATGAAATTTACTTTTCTGAGGACTGTTATTGATAAGGCTACACAAATGGAAAAGAAATATAAGACAGAGAGGGCAAAAAGGGATCAGAAAATAAAAGGAGGACCAGGAGCACAGGTTAGGAGGGGGGAGAGAAGCTCTCAACCTAGACAGGCAGGGCCAATGCCTCGATTTGATCAGCGACCTTCATCTTGTAGTCAGAGGAGGAGAGTTCAGAGTAAAGGACCACCAATGATACAGTCTACACCTACATATTCATAGGGTTCCTCTAGACCAGTGGCACAGATGCCTAGTGTGCCTGTTTGTAGTTTTTGTGGATAAAGGCATGAAGGGGAGTGCTAGTGTCAGTTTGGTGCCTGCCTAAGATATAGGCAACATGGTCACTATATTAGCAGATACGGGGTGAGCAGCAACTATCTACTACGGTTTCTCAGCCTACAGTACATATATGTCAAAATATAGTCAGAGAGACTCCAGGTAGAGGCAGAGGCAGCCCAGCAGTAGTCAGGCCCCAGCGGACAAAGGTCAGGGCAGAGTATTTGCAGTCAACACCTAAGAGGCACAGAGATCAGACAATGTGATTACAAGTACTATCTTGATTCAGAATGAGATTGTTGATGCCTTATTTGATTCAGGTGCTACGCATTCCTTTGTGTCACATCATTTTGCACCTAAATTGAATAAGGAGAGGAAATTGTTGCATGTACCTTTAGTGATAGCTACACTGATGGGTGAAAGCATAGATATGGACTACTATTATCCTGACTGTGTCATTGAAATTGATGACAACATATTGCGTGCTGATTTGATAGAACTGTCTGTGTTAGAGCTAGATGTTATTCTGGGTTTGGATTGGCTCACGACACACCGTGCAGTCATTGATTGTTATGAGAAGAAGGTTAGATTTTAGTCTGAGGGGTAGCCAGAGTTTGTGTTTTAGGGTGACAGACGAGAGTTAAGAGTTAATCTAGTTTATGCTATCCAGGCTATGAGGATGATAGGGAAAGTTGTTCAGCCTATTTGGCTCGTGTGATAGATGTGCAGAAGTCTTCTGTAGAGCTTGATTAGATACCTATAGTTCAGTAGTTTCCTGATGTGTTCCCTGAAGAGTTTCCAGGATTACCCCCAGATAGGGAGATTGAGTTTGTGATTGAGGTGTATTCAGGCACTGATCCTATATTGATTCCTCCTTACATAATGGAACCAGCAGAACTAAAGGAATTAAAGGTGCAATTGCAGGAGTTATTGGATAGAGGATTCATTAGACCGAGTAGTTCTCCTTGGGGTGTTCCAGTGATGTTTGTAAAGAAGAAGAATGGCTCCTTGAGAATGTGTATTGATTATAGGCAACTGAACAAGGTGATGGTGAAGAACAAATATCCACCGCCTCGGATAGATGACTTGTTTGATCAGCTGCAGGGTGCTAGTCATTTCTCAAAGATTGATCTGAGGTCTGGGTATCACCAGTTGAAGATTAAGAATGGTGATGTACCTAAGACTGCCTTCAGAACCCGATATGGGCATTATGAGTTCTTGGTGTTGCCATTCGGGTTGACTAATGCACCGGCTGCGTTTATAGATCTGATGAACAGGGTGTTCAGGTCATTTTTGGATAAGTTTGTCATAGTGTTTGTTGATGACATTCTTATCTATTCTAGGAGTGAGGAGGAGCATGAAGAGCATCTGAGGATTGTATTGCAGACACTTCAAGAGCATCAGTTGTATGCTAAGTTATCTAAATGCCAGTTCTGGCTAACCGAAGTGTATTTCCTTAGGCATGTGACCTATAAAGATGGAATTAAGGTAGATCCTCAAAAGATAGAAGCAGTAGCGAATTGGCCTCAGCCTACCAGTGTTTCTGAAGTCCGTAGTTTTCTGGGTATGGCAGGGTATTATAGGAGGTTTGTGAAGGATTTCTCCAGGATTGCAGCTCCATTGACTAAACTGATGTGGAAACAAGAGCGTTATCTATAGACTAATGAATATGAGAGTAGTTTTTAGACTTTGAAGTCTTGCCACACTAGTGCTCTAGTGTTAGCATTACTAGTAGAGGGTGAGAAGTTTATTGTATACTGTGATGCTTCCCGAGTTGGATTGGGGTGTGTATTGATGCAGAACAGGAGAGTGATTGCTTATGTTTCTCGTTAGTTAAAAAAGCATGAAGCAAACTATCCAACCCATGATCTGGAGATGGCAGATGTAGTCTTTGCATTGAAGATTTGGAGGCATTATCTGTATGGATCTAAATGTGAGATATATATTGATCATAAGAGTTTGCAGTATATATTTCAGCAGAAGGATCTAAACCTCCGGCAGCGCAGATAGGTGGAGTTTCTTAAGGATTATGATTGTGAAATCATGTATCATCCGGGCAAAGCTGATGCACTGAGCCGAAAGTCCATAGGCAGTCTAGCTCACATCTCGGTTATTAGGAGACCATTGATCCGAGAGATGAAAGAGTTAGCGGATATGGGTATGGAGTTGAATTTGGGATCCCAGGATCGTAACTAGGCTCTGATAGCCCAATTTCAAGTGAAGTCACTGTTGATTGATGATATTAAGATGGCTCAAGATAGGGATCCATATATACTAAAGCTTAAGGGAGATGTACATAATGGCAAGATGTCAGAGTTTACAGTGGATGGTGATATACTGAAGTATGGGAAACGAATATATGTACCTGATGTTGATGGGCTGCGAGATCGAATTATGAGAGAGGCTCACTATTCTTCATACAGTGTACATCCAGGGATTACCTAGATATACCATGATCTGAGGGATGTATATTGGTGGCTTGGTATGATGGGAGATGTAGCTCGGTTTGTATCTAAATGTTTAGCCTATTAGCAGGTTAACTTTGAGCATCAAAAGCCATCGGGTTTACTTTAAGAGATTGAGTTGCCAGAATGGAAATGGGAGCAGGTTACCACAGATTTCGTAGTTTGTTTACCGAGGACTATGAGGGGTTATGACTCCATATGGGTTATTGTAGACCGATCGACGAAGTCTGCACATTTTTTTGGAAGTGAAGACCAGTTATTCAACAGCTCGGTATGCACAGTTGTATGTGGATAAGATTGTGCGACTCCATGGAGTTCCTTTGATGATTATATCAGCTAGAGATACATAGTTCACTTCACGGTTTTAGCAAAAATTTCAGGAGGCTATGGGTACTCAGTTACGGTTCAATACCATTTTTCATTTGCAGATTGATGGATAGTCAAAGAGGACAATCCAGACATTAGAAGATATGCTTCGATTGTGTGTTCTGGATTTCAACGATAACTGGGATCAATATCTGCCATTAATCAAATTCTCCTATCACAATAGTTATCACTCTTCTATTGATATGACTCCATATGAAGCACTATATGGTAGGAAGTGTAGATCTCCAGTGTGCTGGGTCGAACCAGGAGAGAAACAGTTAAAGGGTCCAGAGTTTATCAAGGAAACAATGGAAAAGGTGCCAATGATTATAGATCGGATGAAGACTGCTTTCAGTAGGCAGAAAAGTTGTGTCGATCCAAAGCGAAAAGATGAACACTTTCCAGTTGGTGATCATATATTCCTTAAGATCTCACCGATGAGGGGTATTATGAGATTTGGGAAGAAGGGAAAGCTGTCACCAAGATTTATAGGTCCATTTGAGATTCTCAAGAAGATTGGTAATGTGGCCTATAGATTGGCTTTTCCACCTAATTTGAGCCATGTACATCCAGTATTCCACATTTCCATACTACGGAAGTATGTATCGGACCCATCACATGTATTAGAGATGCAGGATGTGGGACTAAATGAGGACTTGTCATATGAGGAGCTTCTAGTAGAGATAATTGATCGACAAGTTAAGCAATTGTGGAACAAGGATATTCCTATGGTCAAAGTGCTTTGGCGGAACCAGTCGATGGAGGAGTGCACTTGGGAGAGTGAGCAGGAGATGAAGGACATATATCCATTCCTGTTCCAGCAATGAGGTATGCATTTTAATTAAATTCGAGGATGAGTTTTTTTGAAGGGGGTAGAATGTAATGCCCTAGGAGATCATATCTTAAATGCATGATTTAATTTTCAATATGTAGTTTGAAATCATTGAAATGATGAGAAATAATTTTAGAGACACAATTAGAAAGCATATGAATTACCTTTTCAGAAATCGTCAGTGTCGAAATCACTGCTGAGAAAATAGCAGTCCGGACAACAATTGAATTTATGATTCTAACTAAGGGGTAAAAGATCACATAAATGCATGTGTTGTCATGGTAAAAAGAAAGAGGTGAAAAATATTTAGGAACACTGAAAAAGTAACCAATGGCAAAACCGTAAATAAATGGAACTTTGGGGAAATAGTAGAAATTGGTCCATCTAAGTTTCAAAATGGCTCTGAAACTATTTTTATAAATAAGTATAAATTAAAATAAGCCTTTTGAATCTCTACTTTGAAATTCAATTCTCAACAGAATTGTCAGAATAAATTATAGAAGAAGTTGGGGTCAAATTATGAATACTTGAAAGTTTAAGGACCAAAATATAATTTGTCATTTTGATTTAGTATTTAAGAATGCCTTAGAATTATATTGATCATCTTCTTCTTCTTCCATTTATGGTGGCCGAACCACTTCTTCATTTCTCCTCTATTTTCCAAGCAATTTTCTTAGAGAAAAATCATAGAAAACTTGAAATTTACTATTGTTCTTTCTTTCCAAGCCATTTCTTCCTCAAAATCACAAAGGAAATAGAAAAGAAATAAAAATAAGGATTTGGGTGGAACATCCATTCAAGGTAACTAGTTAGTTTGTTTAATTTTATGGTTTATTTAGATGATTTAGAAGTTGATTAGAATGGGTTTAGTGGTTAATTGCATCAATCGATGCATTTGAACTATTTTCCCTAATTTCCAAACCCTAATTGAAGTTGTTTGTTCTGGATTAATTAATTAGTGTTACTCTGTGTTGTTTAAGCTTATAATATATTAATTGGAGGCTAATGGATGATTAGTTGGTGGTTGTTTTGTTGTAGAAAATCAAGTTACCCACAGTTGTGCATATTGCCTCCTTTGAAGCTTTTGGTGAAAAATCAATTTTTAAAACCAATTTAGAGTTCTAGGTCAGTCTTATATGCATCATTTAACATGCCTATATCATTGAAATATTGATTAAAAACCATATGTGAAACCCTCATTTTGGCCGAACCCTAAGTTACTATTCATGCCTATGTTTTTGCTTGATTTTTCTTTGGAATTCCTTAGCCAATTTGATCCTTTTAATGTTGCTTAATATTGTATAATTGTTGCCTATTGTGTTGCCTACAATGTGGCTTTGTTGTTGGATAAATTGGGCATGCCAACTTTGCACCAAAACCTAACCAAAAGGCTTGCCCAATGTTGTCTGCCAAGTGTTTGATAAAATGCCTAGTTGTAATTCCATAGGCCTATTGCATTTTTCTTCCATAGGCCTACCATTTGAATGCCATCATCACCAGCGACATTGGCATGCCAATTGGCCTACCAATTTTCTTTGTATAACTAATCTTTGTTCCATACATTATTTTTTTACCAAACCAATTATCATTGATTATATATTGTCTATTGCAATACCATTGATTAAATTGCTAATTGATTTCATTGATATTGAGCTTATTGCCATTGGTGATACAATTGTTGCATAATGGTATCTATTGATATGATGTTCACTTATATTGACCCTAATATGGCTTGACAGAACTGCCGCTCCAATAGGGTAATGGGTGCATACTGTCGGCAATGTGCACATTGATTATTGATGCCCTAACTGGGAAGGGTTATGGTCCTAGCCATAAGACATGATCAGTCTTATGCTTACTAATACTGATATGACTGGAGACTATATGTTTACATATAGTCCATACTGTTCTGGCCCTTTATCTATCTTTCCATATTACATCTTTTTCTTTTGATATGACTATTGATCATTCTGTCATTTTTTGATATTGATTTTGTAATCTGATTATATTATTCAACTGTCATTATTGTTACCATTTGAGATTGATCCAAACCATATTCATTGGCGATGCATATAGATTCATTGAGTATCTTATATACTCACTCTTTTTTAACGTCTCCCATTTCAGGTGCTGAGTAGATAGCAGAATCCTCATTTCAGACTCTCTGTGGATTTCTGCAATCTTGGTTATCGATGTAATTATTTTGACTACTATACTTTTTATGTTCATAGTCTATCTGCTCCATAGGGTATTTATGGGTTAGTTAAGATATGAACATGTATATGTATATATGATGATGCTTTATGATATATGATGATGAATGTTACAACCAACAGCACTAAATTTCAAATAGTTTACAGAATTGCAGAATAAATAGCAACTGAGTAAAATGAATAATAAATTGATGGTTATAGATATTGCATGTGATACTGGGTTCTACGGGTGCTGGTCGCCATTGGCATCTCCCACATCTTAGAACCATCGCGATCCAAAAACGGATCATGACACAATCAAATGATATTGTAATGAAACACAGTACTAGTAATGGAAGGTACATAAACAATGGTAATAGGTATAGCAATTAACAATAAGTTGAAACACAAGTTGGTCATCAATAGTCAAATGGTTGGCTCAATTGGCTAGCCAATGTCGCTTGCAGCAATAGCATTCAAACGGTAGGCCTATGGATGAAACAAATGGTTGGCCTATGGTAAATGAACTCGGCATTTCATCAAACATACGGTGTGCAACATTGAATGGACAATTAGGTTAGGTTATAGTGCAACATTGACATTGCCCATATAATCAACAACAAGCTTACAATCAAGGCTATATAATAGGTATTGAATATCCAACAAATAACATTAATCAAAGGATCAAAATATCTTAGGAATTCAAAGGAAAAATGAAGCAAAAATCATAGTATGAATAGTAACATTCAATTCGGCCAAGACTGGGGTTTTAAAGGAGAAATCCAATCATCAATTCAATGCTATAGACATGTTAAATAATTCATATTAAACTCACCTCACACTTCAAATTGGCTAGAAAAATTGATTTTCCACTTTAAACTTCAAAGGAGGCAAAAGGCACATTCATCCAATTCTTTGTTTTCTACACCAAATCAATCACAAAATAATCATCTATTAGCCTCCAATTAATATATTCTAAGCTAATTAAACATTAATTAACTTCAATTTAAAGTTTCACATCAAACAACTTGAATTAGGGTTTCTAATTTTAGAAAAATCTACCCATTGCATTAATTGATGCAATTGAACACTAAACCCATTCAATTCATTATCTAACACACCTAAATCATTAATTTAATCAAAGAAATCAACTTATTACCTTATGTTGATGTGTGACCCAAAATCCCTCTTCAATGGATTCTTGAATTTCCTTGAATTTCTAAGTGAAATCTTGATGAGAAATAGAAGAACAACGGTTGTTTTAGGGTTTTTTTAAAGTTCTTCTTTGAAACAAACTTGGAAAATGATGGAGAAGTGAAGGGAAATGACTCGACAAAGGAAGAAGAAAGAAAGAAGATAACCAAAAAATTTCCAAGTGTTACTTATATAGGTGGGTTAAATGACAAATTATATTTTGATTCTTAAACTATCCAATAATTGGACTTTGACCCCACTTTCTTCTGTAATTTATTATGTTTGTTCTGTTAAGAATTACATTTCAAAGTAGAACTGAAATGGCTTATTTTTATCTGTAGTTTATTATAAAAATAGTTTTAGAGCCATTCTGAAACATAGACAGTGGGTTTTCTAAAATATTCCTGAAGTTTCACTTATTTTGATTTTGCCATTATGTTGATTTTCCAACATGTTTAATACTTTTCCATACTTTCTTCATACAATCAGCTATAATTATTCATAATATCTTATTATACTAGTATCTGCAAAAAATTAACTTAAATTAGATATTGTATAAATTTACTGAAATTCCTTAGTTATGTTAGTGTTTCCCAGTCTGATAACTAGTTATACTGTTTAATTATTATAGCAATTTCTAGGGTATTATATTCTACCCCCCTTTAAATAAATTTATCTCCGAATTTAAAATAAATACGTACCTTAATGTTGGAACAGGAATGGATACTTGGCCTTCATATCATGTTCGCTTTTCCAGGTACACTCTTCCATAGAATGATTCCTCCACAACACTTTGACTATCGGTATCTCCTTATTTCGTAACTGTCTGACTTGTTGATCAATAGTCTCTAATATGACAAGTCTTCTTCTATTTCCATATCTTGCAACTCAAGTACATGTGACGAATCTAACACATACTTTCGTAGCATCGAAATATGGAATACCGAATACACATCACTTAGATTGGGTGGAAGAGCCAATCTGTATGCCATTACCGATCTTCTCAAGAATCTCAAATGGCCCAATATATCGTGGTGACATTTTTCCTTTCTTCCCAAATCTCATAATACCTTTTATAGGTGAGATTTTAAGGAATATATGATCACCAACTACAAAATGCACATCCTTCTATTTCGGATAGGCATAACTCTTTTGTTTGCTAAAAGTGGTCTTCATCCTCTCTCTAATGATTGGCATCTTTTCCATTGTCTCCTTAATCAATTTTGGGCTTTCCAACTATTTTTCTCCTAGTTCCACCCAACATATAGGAGACCGACATTTTCTATCATACAGTGCTTCATAAGGAGCCATTCTGATAGAAGAATGGTAACTGTTCTTATAGAAAGACTCAATCAACGGCAGATACTGATCTCAGTTACCCTTGAAATCCAGGACACATAACCTTAGCATATCTTCTAATGTCTAGATAGTCCTCTCTTATTGTCCATCTGTCTACAGATGGAAAACTGTGCTGAACTGTAGCTGTGTACCCATAGCCTCTTGAAACTTCTGCTAGAACTGAGAAGTAAACTGTGTACCTCTATCAAATATAATCACCAATAGCACTCCATGAAGCCTGACAATCTTATCTACATACAGCTATGCATACTGACCTGTAGAATAACTGGTCTTCACTTCCAAAAAGTGAGCAGATTTAGTCAATCTATCCACAATAGCCCATATGGAATCATAACCTCGTAAAATCCTCAGTAAACCAGCTACGAAATCCATAGTAACCTACTCCTATTTCCATTCTGGCAACCCTATCTCCTGAAACAACCTAGATGGCTTATGATGCTCAAACTTAACCTACTGATAGGCTAAGCATGTGGACACAAATTTAGTCACATCCCTTTTCATATTGGTCCACCAATAAACATCCCTTAGATCATGATACATATTGGTGATTTCAGGATGTACACTGTAAGAAGAATAATGGGCCTCTCTCATTATCTAATCCCGGAGTCCATCAATATCAGGTACACATAATCGTTTACCGCATTTCAATACACCATTATCAACTGTGAACTCTGGAGCTTTACCATTCTGAACATCTTCTTTTAACTTCAGAAGATATGGATCCCTATCTTGTGCCACCTTAATATCATCAATCAACAGTGGCTTAATCCGAAATTGGGTTATCAGAGCCTAATTATGATCCTGGGATTCCAATTCCAACTCTACACCCATATCAGCTAACTCTTTCATCTCATAGATCAAAGGTCTTTTGGAAACTGAGATGTGAGCTAGATTGCCCATAGACTTCTGGCTCAATGCATCCGCTAATACATTAGCCTTATCCGGATGGTAAAGTATCTCACAGTCATAATCCTTAAGCAATTCGACCCATCTTCATTGTCATAGATTCAGATCTTTCTACTGAAGTATATACTGCAGACTCTTATCATTAGTATATATCTCACATTTGGACCTATACAAATAATGTCTCCAAATCATTAGTACAAACACCATAGCTGCCATCTCCAAATCATGAGTCGGATAATTTATTTCATTCTTCTTTAACTGTCGAGAAGCATAAGCAATCACCCTTCGATTTTGCATCAGTACACACCCCAATCTGACTCTGTAGGCATCATAGTACACTGTAAACTTATCATCTTCAGTTAGCAAAGTTAGTACTAGAGCACTGGTGAGACAAGACTTCAAAGTTTGAAAACTGTTCTCATATTCATCTATCCACTAATACTTCTCTTGTTTCCTGGTTAACTTAGTCAAAGGAGCAGTAATCTTGGAGAAATCCTTCACAAACCGTCTGTAGTACCCTACCATACTAAGGAAACTACAGATCTTTGAAATATTGGTAGGCCGGGTCCAATTGGCAATTGCTTTAACCTTCTGAGGATCAACCTTGATACCATCTTTGTACACTATATGGCTAAGGAAACATACTTTAGTTAACTAGAACTGACATTTAGACAACTTAGCAAATAAATTGTTCTCCAGAAGTGTCTGTAATATAATCCTCAAGTGCTCTACATACTCCTCTTCACTCCTAGAATAGATGAGAATGACATCAATGAACACAATGACAAACTTATCCAAGTGTAGTTTGAACACCCTGTTCATGAGATCCATAAAAGCAGCTGGTGTATTAGTCAACCCAAATGGCAACACCAAGAACTCATAATGTCCATACAGAGTTCTGAAAGCAGTCTTAGGTACATCTTCCTTCTTAATTCTCAACTGATGATACCCATGTCTCAAATCAATCTTTGAGAAGTGACTGGCACCCTGCAACTGATCAAATAGATCATCAATTCGTGGCAGTGGATATTTGTTCTTCACAGTCACCTTATTCAACTCTCGGTAATCTATACATATCCTCAATTAGCCATCTTTTTTTTTCACAAATAGCACTGGAGCACCCCACAGAGAACTGCTCGGTCTGATAAATCCTTTATCTAACAATTCCTGTAGTTGCACCTTCAACTCTTTCAATTCTGTAGGTGCCATTCTGTAAGGAAGGATGGATATACGATCGGTGCCTGGATACACCTCAATCTCAAACTCAATCTCCCTATCTGGTGGTAGTCCTAGCAAATCATTAGGAAAGACATCAGGGAATTCTCAAACTATTGGTATTTGATAAATCCCTATTGAAGTCTTCTGTACATCCACCGCATATGCCAAAAATGATATACAACCCTTCCTTATCATCCTTCTAGCCTGAATAGCAGAAACAAAACTAATTCTAGATTCAAATTTATCAACCAAGAACTCAAATTATGGTTGCCCCTCAGGCTAGAATATGATCTTTTTTTCATAACAATCAATAACTGCATGATTTGTCATTAGCCAATCCATACCAAGTATCACATCAAGCTCTAACATATGCTGTTCTATCAAATCAGCTCACAAAATATTATCATCAATTTCAACAACACACCTCGTGTAATAATAATTCACTTATATGCTCTCCCCTATAGGTGTAGTTATCTCTAAGGGTATACTCAATAATTGTCTCTCCTTATTCAGTTTAGGTGCAAACAGTGGTGAGACAAAAGAGTGTATGGCACCCAAATCAAATAATGCTTGTGCCAATTCATTCTGAATAAGGATCATACCTATGACTACATTGTCAGCTCTCTGTGCCTCATGAGTATTGACAGCAAAAACTCGCTTCTAACCTCTACCTGCTGGGGCCTGACTGCTACTGGGACCCTGTCCTCTGCCTTTGCCCCTATCATGAGCCTCTCTGGTAACATTCTAGCTCATTTGTACTATAGGCTGAGACACTAATGTTGATGGTTATTGTTCACCCCACATAAGACATCTATTAATGAAATGTCCATGTTGCCCACATTTTAAACAGGCAACTGACTAACGTCGACACTCCCCTCTGTGACTTCTACCATAGAAACTGCAAATGGGCACACTAGGCATCTGAGTATCAGGTCTGGAGGAACCCTGTGAATAAGCAGGAGCTGAATGCATTGGAGGCCCCCTACTCTGAGTCCTCCTCCTCTGACTGCCTTATAGAGGTCTCTGATCAAATATGGGCATTGTCTAGGTTAGGAGCTGCTCTCCCCTCTCCTGCTCTGTGAACCAGGTCCTCCCTTTCTCTTTTGATCTCTCTTAGTTCTCTCTAACTTGTATTTCTCATCCATCTATATAGCCTTATCAATAATGGTAGTCAGAGATTTGAATTTTATAACAATCAGGGCATTATGAAGTGAGGCATGTAACGCTCTCCTGAATCTGCTAATAAGATCTACCTTAGTAGGAACAATCCGTGTAGCATATCTGCTCAATCTGATAAACTCCTCTGCATACTCCTCAACTGTCCTGTTAACCTACTCCAACTGTTCAAATTGAATCAGATTCCTAGTCCTCATCCCTTTTGTCAATAACTCATCTATAAGTCCCAGTCTGAACTCTACCCAGGTATGAGGACGATCACCATATAATCTGGGCTCCATATGTCGAGAAAACCAAGTATAGGCTCTCCCTTTCAGTAGTAATCCAACCAGCTCTACTGCTCTGGCATCGGAACAAGGTAGTCTCCTCACCACTTTCTCAATCTGCTCTAGAAAATCATTAGGCTTTTCGCCTCTGTCACCCCTAAACTCTGGCAGATTTAATTTTAGAAAATTAAACATTGTAACACTGCCCTTATCAATAAGTCTGCGGCCTCCCTGAGCTGCAGGCACATCAAGAACTGCTGCTAGTTGTACTGGAGCTTGAGCTGGAGCAGCAGGTACAATAGCTTGTGCAGTAGGAGGTGGCACAGCTGGTGCTACTAGTGAATGCACATTCTGTCATTCCTGCCTCAATTTTGCTAATTCCTGATACAAATCCATCATCCCCTGCATCATCTCTATCCTCCAGGGATCATCACTCCTACTAGTCTCCTCTGTCATCCATTAGGACCTTGAAGGTTCCTCTATAATCTCTCTGATAAGGGACTTGTTAAAGGCTACGTCTGCCTCTCTGGTATTATCTCTGTCTCTGTCGTCAAACATCTCTGTAGACTATAAGAAAATAGAAAAAAGAAAAAAGAAAACATAAACAGATTCAGAACAATACAGAATCGCAGAATACTCATATATACTCGACGAATACAACAAAAGATGAAACAACAATTCCTATACTCCATGGTTTATTTAAGTTTATTAATTTGTATCTAGTTACTATTCATATGTACCTACGCTCTGCTACCACCTCTGTCACATCCCGATTTTGGAATAACCTAGGATGCAGGAAATGCCAGAGGCGACCGGTACTCGTATAACCTAGTATCACTTTTTATAATCATTTACTATCTCAAAATTAAATAATTAATCACTTAACACTCATTTTGTATTCTGATACTCTGTAATTTATTATTCTATAATTTGTTGTACTATTGTCTGTAATCATTATCATCACATGTCATATCAATATTTAAACTCCATATAATATTATATATTCATATATACAATCTAACTATGCCATTAATACAAACCCATGGAGTAGCTAAGAATAATACACAAAATACAGTGCCAAAAATAATTACATTGTCAAAATAAATCTGCAGAATTCCACAGAGGAATAACAATCGGGAATATGCCTTCTACTCTGCACCTAAAAAAGGAGAAACAACTGAAGGAGTGAGTATTAAATACTCAGTGAATCTATTATGTATCATCCAATAAAAATAGATTGGGTAATCAATAAACTACTGGTAAATAAACAATAAGAAATAGGTTAGCACACTAGAATACAGAGTAAGGAAAATGCTTACATAAAAGGAATATAGAATCAATAAATAAATCAATAAGGCTCATATCATATAGATAAGATAGATACTGGGCCATGGACACGTAATAGCTCATATGAGCTCATATCATATTGTAATACCCTAGAAATGCATAACAAGTTTTAGTGAATAAAATTCTCAGTATATAGATTAAAATCAACGAAATAACCAATAATAATTTTAGAAAACCAGTTAGAGCAAAAATGAGAAAAATTTTCAAAAAACGTCGGTACCGATATCGCTGCCGTAAAAATAGCCGAACGGACGACGGATGAATTTTTGAATTTGGATTGAGGATAATTGATAAGTAATATTCATGTGTGAATACAGTAAAAAGAAATTTGAGAAAATATTACAGAACGCTCACAAAACGAGCAAAAGAGTATTTTTCGATGAATAGTAAAATTTATCGGTC
>CANXYC010514439.1:0-10429 GCA_948193065.1 Aleurites moluccanus
TAAATTATTTCTTCTTAAATTTTTTAATACAAATAAAAAATTTACTTTCGACAAATTTAAAAATAAAAATTAAAAAATATTTTTATTTGTTATTTGTTATTTTTTAAAAAATAAAATAAAAATATTTTTTAAATATTTTTAAAAAATATTTTTATTTTCAAATTTATCAAAAATATAAAAATAAATTTTTTATCCTTAAAAAAAATTAAAATTAAAATAGAATATAATTAATTAGAAACAAAAGATAAGGGTATTTTGATCTTTTTACTATCTTTGTATGGTTGACTAAAAGTTGATTAATAGCAAAATTTGATAGAAGGGTCTGGTAATATATTATGCCATTCGTCAGAGAGAAGTTAATATATTTATAAAAAATCAAGAAAAACTTAATATAATAAATTATTTTATTGAAAAAAATTATAATTAATTCATAATATAATATATACAAATAAATCAATCAGAGAATAAAATAAATAATAAAATAGGGAATTCAAATCTATAGACATTCAAGTGTGCACTTGAGTACGTGTGAGATCCATTCGCTAAAAGATGCATACTTCGATGAATTAAAAACCCATTACAAAAGGCAAAGGGCACTTGTCTTTCTTTTACATACCCCATTTTTTAAGCATCACATGGGTTGTGAGTATCCTTAAAAGTGACTTATTTAATTTATGTAATTAAATGGGTAGTATTAAGGTTTGTTTAATCAATCCATAGCTAGTGCCACTTCAACTTGTTACAACCAATTAAAAGAAGATTAGTGGAACAATCATATTTAATATGATAAAATTATCTTTTAATAATCATTTCTCAAGTTTGATCTAATTTCATAAATTTCAAACTACCAATTATGATAAAAATATCTCTTATTAAAAAGAAAAAAAAAAGATCCTCATATTTCGAAATTAAGTCAATATATCATTTTTAATTATAATTATAATTATTTAGATTTTAGATTTTAATTTTTTAAATATCATATAATTATTTATAAATAAAAAAATTTTGGTTGTTAAAAAAGAAATATAATTCATGAAAATTTCAAATTTACAATCAAATGTCTTTATTTATTTATTTTTAAATAAATTTAATTTCGATTAGAATCTAAATTTAAAATATTTTCAAAATGATTCTAAAACCAGTTGAATGTTATCATTTGGTCCATGTTATATTTCTTACAAAGAAAGTGGATTAAAATAGTGGATTTCAATTTTTTTTGAATTAGATATAAATAAAATATTAAAAATAAAAATATATATAATATATAAATTATCGGATTGGATTCGGGTAAATATCATCATTATCCGAATATGATTTAATCCGTCATGAATATAAAATAAAAAATTTGACATGCTTCATTTATTAAATAAATTGAATATTATTTATTTCATTCCAATCGAATCGAATCAAATATTTATGGATCGGGCCAAAATTATATTCCCTAGATTGATCACCATGCAAATTTTTTTCTCCCAAATCTGAGTGCTACATAGGCTGATTAGGCTGTCCTCTAGCCACTCTCATACTTAGCTTGAGAGACATTAGGTATTTAAGAAAACTTTTAAATAATCAACACCTGTCTAACGCAAAATGTGATTATGAAAAAGAAACTTTGATTAATTATATTATTATATTATTAAATGTATAATCCACCACACTAATATTATATTATTAAATGTATAATCCACCACACTAATCAGTGGAGAGCCAACCCATAATCTTTGCTTGCTTAAAGTTAAAAAAGAACACTTCAAAAGAATGACTTATCCATTAGACTTTCCACTTTGTAGGTTTAGATTGTGGCATCTTCTCTCCAATTGGTTATATTATACTAATTAAACAACATCCCCAATTTGTTAATTACCCTAACCTCCATCATAATCTTGATTAGCACAATCTGAACAGGACAGATGTAATGGCCTTATATTATTATAATAATTAATCGTGAGCATGCACAGTGCGCACATTTTAATTATATTTTTTTACTTCATTAATATTTTAAGATATGTAAATTATTGTTATTATATTTAAATATTTTTTAATAATTTTGATTATTAATATAAATAAAATATATATATGGGCCAAATTTATTATATAAGAACTCAACTAAAAAATGATAAAAAATTATATATATTAGTCTCTATAAACTTTAATTAAAATCTATAAAAATATAATGATGTGAAAAAAATTTAATAATGCGACTTCATATAAAATGCTAAAATAGAGATTTAAAATTTGCTAACGTAATTTCATCAGTTTTATATCATTCTTAAAATTTAAATTAGTATATATATATATATAGTTTGATTTTTATGCTTTCTTAAAAAGCATCCCAAAGATCATAAATTGCATATGCATTAAAAAAATTAATAAAATGCTTTAAGAAAAATTTGATTATATGATTTCAAATGGCAAATGTTTTATAGTATAAAAATTTTAATTAATGGCCTTTTAAAGAAATGGTAATGCAGCCAAATTAAAGTCCTAATCACTCAATTGATGCCTTTAATCTTAGCTTTTGTTTGATTAGTAGAGGTGTATATATAATCAAGATTTAAGATTGGACTAAAGCCAATCCCAATGTCTTTGCTTAGAAAAATTTCTTATTTTCTTCAATAAAAGCTTCTTTTATCAACTTGTGCAAAAGAAAGTGATTTGCACTTCCATTATGATTGGATGAAGAAATATAGCCTTGTGGTGTCTTGAGTTATAATTTTCTAAATTCATACACTTAATTCACAAAAAAATACCAATAAAAAAAAAGAAAAATTAATAGTTAGTTCTACATTGTTATTTTATTGTAGATTGACCCAAAAAGAAAAATTAATCCCTTTTTTAGACAATAAAGCAAAATCAAAATTATTTATAAAGCCAATTCATTTTATCAATTGTATGATATATAAACATTTAAAGTAATTTTTTATTTAGGTGATTAAACTTTTCATTGTAATCTTTATGTTGCATCTACTTGTTAATTCTACAGTGAATGATTGATATATTTTATAGTTGAAAAATCAAGATATTATTGAAATTATCACACGCATTTATAATTAAAATAATTTTTCATTTTCAATGATGAATATGAATTTGCTATTAAAATTTTTAGAAAAATTTGATTATCAAATATAAAATTAGTATCTCACGTCATTAATAATATTACAATTGATTCATAATGAAATTACATTTTCTTTTTATAATTTAAAATATTTTCAAAGAAATATTTTTATTATAATTCGAATATTGAATTAATGACTTGGCACATGATATAGTCAATCAAAAGTCCAAACAAGATGAAGCATATACTCATATTAAGCGCCTTTTTTCCACTCGCATTCATCAGAGAATGGATTTGCACCTTCCAAATCAATAATGGAAATGGATTAGCACTTATAATAATAGAAATTCAGAAGATTAGTTCAGTAATATAAAATTTTCTTTAAATTTTTTTTTAGTAAAATTCATCCACTGCAGTAGATTCTGCATGTATTTAAATTATTATCAGAGCAAATTTATTTAGATCAGCATTAGTCATGATTAATTTTATATTATTTGTGATATAATAAGGATTTAAAAAAATTAATAAGAAGAAGAAGAAAAAAAAAACAGAGAGATGAGAATGAAACTGACTTTGCCTCTGTCCTCAACAGATTTAAAAATGTTTTCTCTTTCTTTACACAGAAAGAAAGAAAACAGAACACAGAAAAGTCCAAAGGAATTGCCTTTTCTTGAAAACAAAAACTGTTTTGATTTGGGGTTTTTTCTTTTGTTATTGGAGGAGGTGATTATAATAGTAAAAGTAACAACACACACTAGCTTTTTATTTTTAATTATTAAAAATCAATTGTAGAATATTGTAATCTTCCAACAATAACTCGCTACTAGCAAATGGGTTGCTTTGAAATTGAATTCTGTCGCTACCCATATACATATAATAACCCTCTCTCTCTGCCTATTAATGGCTTCTTTCTTCAATATATATTGTTTCTTTATGTAATTTTTATATGTTTTCTGTTTCTCTCTCTTCCTTTACTCCAAATTCTTGGTTTGTTAATCTCAGTTTATGAGCCCCCATTATTGAGACTTGTGCTTTGATGATTTCATTTCTTCTCTTCCTATAACCGTCCTTTCTTTTACTTCTCTTGACTTGACTTGGACTCAAACTTACCTGGTAAGCTTCTCTGTTTTCTTTCTGTTTCTTTTCTTATGTTCGGTTTTGTCTGTGTTTATAAATGCTTAAATTGAGTTTCTTTGTCGACCATTTCTGAGCGTCATTCACGCCTTACTTTTTTGGGTTTTGTTTTCTGCATGTTTTTCTTCTTTATGGGTTTTGCATGTGTTTTTTTATTTTTTTTCTATATCTTGGATATTGATCGACTTATTGGATTTATTATTTAAGTTTCCATCTCTGGGTAAACAATTTCTTTCAGCTTTTCTATTGTTGATCTATTAATGGTACAAAAAGATTCTTTTATTTGGTTGAATTGGGGTTATATCCATGTTAATTCTTTTATTGAATCTATTCAATTCATGAATGTGGTCATGAGCTCTCAATTTTTCATTTGGGTATATGAATTCTGATTATTAGTTCTTGGTTTTAGTGTTTCTTTATAAGTTATCACTCAATCCCTTTTGTCTTTATTGATTATTTTTTGATATAGATGTGATTAATTGATCTAATTTCTCACTTCCTAGAATCCTCATCATCCCTTTTTTTTTTGGGTCTTTTTCATTTTTATTTTCTTTCTTTGTTCATTCCTCTAATTTGGAAATATTGCTGATAATGAGGGGTTTTTTTCTGTTTTTTTTAATACAGAGAAGTTTAGATTTTGAAAGGTTTCAATCTATGTCCAAAAGGAAACAGATACGGGGAGAAGAAGAAGGGGGTGATGTCTGCAAAAATCATTCAAGTCTTCATAAAAAAGGGTTGCTTAACGCCTGCGAAACTAATAGAAGGGAAGATGATAGAAGCTATGTGATTGGAGATTATCATAATCTTAGCAAGAAAAAAATCCTAGAAGAGGATATTGGTAATAGATATTGGATTACTTCTAACATTCTTCCACCAGAAAAAATTAGTACTTGTAATGGTAATGGAATAGAAGGCCCCAGTAGATACACATTTTGGTCTAGTGAGAGCAAAGTTGGTTCCTCAAGTGTAGAACCTCAGGATGCAGATTACTCCCAAGTTCCCCAGCTCAGTGATGAGGTAGAGAATCAGATTTTGGCAAGGGTTCCAAGATCAGAATACTGGAAATTTCCATTGGTTAACAAGCGAATTTTTGGTCTTATGAAAAATGGTGAGCTCTTTAAGATTAGGAGAGAACTTGGGGTTAAAGAATCATCTGTTTATATCTTTACAACGGGAGACAGTGGTTGGTGGGCATTTGATCGACAATTTAGTGCTCGTCGAAAGCTTCCAGATTTGCCTGCAGATTCTTGTTTTTCTTCTGGAGACAAGGAAACAGTTTGTGCAGGAACTCATTTGATCATTTCAGGCAGAGAAATAAATGCTGTTGTTATTTGGAGATACGAATTGGAAACAAATAGATGGAGAAAAGGTCCTTCAATGATCACACCTCGGTGTCTTTTTGCTTCAGCTTCTTGTGGTGCTTTTGCTTTTGTTGCTGGTGGGGTGACAGAAGCTGGTGCTGTTCTAAATTCTGCTGAAAAGTACAATCCTGACACTAAGACATGGGAAACTCTTCCAAGGTTGCAAAAGAGTAGGAAGCTTTGCTCGGGTTGTTACATGGATAACAAGTTTTATGTGATCGGAGGGCGAAATGAAGATGGAAGATGTCTCACTTGTGGAGAAGTCTATGACGACAATAAGAAGTCATGGGAACTAATTCCAAACATGTTAGAGGATACTCCTGTCGCAGCTTTTCAATCTCCCCCTCTTGTTGCTGTTGTGAATAATGAGCTTTACTCGCTCGAGACTTCATCGAATGAGCTGAAAGTGTATTCAAAAAGGAGTAAAACATGGAGGAAATTAGGACTAGTACCAGTACGAGCTGATTCTTCAAGAGGGTGGGGTGTAGCCTTCAAGTCTCTAGGCAATGAGCTACTTGTAATAGGTGCATCTACATCTATGGTCTCTTATTCAGGAGATGGCATGGCCATATACACTTGCTGCCCAGGTGCTGAAACAGAGGAATTGCAATGGATGCCTCTTGAATGTGGCAGAAACAGGCTGAGTAACTTCATATTAAACTGTTCTGTTATGGTAGCCTGAATGAAGACAGTTGTTTGTTGTTGGAAGCCAGTTGAATAAAAACTATAGTTAGAAACTAGGATTTGGCATACTAGGGGCTTCTATTCCATAAATATATTTTCATATTTACAAGTGTATTGCATGAGGGAATCCCTCCAAATTGTGTAATGGGAGGGCTCCGTGAAGGAATACTGCTGAATTATCTATCATCTCGTTTACATTTTATTTTCACTGCATATGTTCCTTGTCAATTGCAGTCGTTTCGAGTCCTGATCTTGTCAACTCTCTAGTCTGTGTTGTGAATGTATTTAAAGGTTTTGCTTGATATGCCTGTTATAGATTTTGTTTAAAATCACGAGTTCTGGAAAGCAATAATTTTTTATAGCTTACAGGAATGCCCCGGTTGGCTGCTTGATTGGTATTGTGAATGGCTATCGATGCCAGATTTCTGGCCCAGATAGAGATGGATGAATCCGACCCTTATTTTCATTTTTACAAATAGGAAAAGAATGAATTGGACCTAAGTTCAAAACGTAGAAAAGAGTTGTCACCTAGGTTTTAAAACCTAGGACAAAAATGGAGTGACTTGGATTCCTAACAGATATACCCAACCGCCTTAACTAGAGATCGGATAAAAAATTGGGTAATTGGGTATGGATTTGAGAAGGTGCAGTCAGTCCAGCTATAAAATTAGCTTACACTATATATGGTTTAAGTTAGAGGTGAAAGTTAAATTGATCAAATCGAATTAAATCGATTAAATTAAACTGAAATCAATGGTTTAATAATTATATGGTTTGATTTCAATTTAAAAAATAAAACAAATCGAATATTCAATTTGGTTTGTTATTTGAGTTTTTTTCTTAGTTTCAAATTGAATTGAACTGAAATTATAAATATATATATAGGAACAAGATTCAAGTTTATAGGTCTGTTAGGATGCTTAAGCTGCATACATCACTACACTTCTACTTGACCCTTATCGTAATGATAAATGATTTTTTTCATCGTGACTTCTCTTGAACTCTCAAAACTGATGTCACTCCATTTCCGTAGGGGCAAAAAACTCTTTGTTGCCTCAGCTGTGCTACTGAAGATTCTGGAAAAATCGAAATAGGAGAGCACTCATTTTTGGATGGGTTTACTACTTAGATGCTTTCAGCAGTTATCCGCTCCACACTTGGCTATCCAACGTTTATCGTGGGCACAATAACTGGTACACCAAAGGTGCGTCCTTTCTAGTCCTCTCGTACTAGGGAAAGGAAAGGTAGAGAATATTTAAGGATGCGAAATAATTCTCTCTAATAAACTCAACAAAATAGCCTCATAATTTGGGAGAAAAGATGTCTCCTCATAAAGGGAATGGCAGTGACCATACTCGAGCGACTATTTACTAAAAACACATATTTTTACTATTATTACAATTAAATATATTTGATTTTATTTTATTTACACTCACATTTTTTTTAACCTAAAATTAATTTAAAATTTAAAAAATGATGATTAATAAAAATTAATTATAAATAAATAAATAAAAATTTTAATTCTTGAAAAAATATAAATTTTAAATATATTAATTAATAAAATAAATAAGTTTTATGTTATATATTGAACTATTTTCATAATTTTTTTTTTTGTCACCGCCACTTTGTTGGTGAAATAAAATAATGATAGTTTACAAAAATATTTTTGGTTTGAAAATGAAAAACTAAAAATAATTAAATCAAATCAAATAATATTAAGTGATTAATTTGACTATAATGATAATTTAATTTAGTTTGAAAATTTTTTAAACCGCAAAGATTAATTTAATTTGAGAAAAAATATCAAATCAACCAATCCAATGTTAACAAGTCATTTACTTTGGGCTTTCTTTTAGGAAGCAAACAAATTAATTAAATTCATATCCAAAGCAAACATTAAAAAAAAAATCATTAATTAAAATGAAACTCAATTAATTCTAATCTTAACAGTAACTTAAATCTTTTGAAAAAAAAAAAAAGTAACCTAATATATCCATGCCACGCATATAATAGAGAATTTCCAATGGTGTTGTTTATTTTAAAGAACATCTTTTATATAAATAAAAAATATTTTAATTAATTTATAAATATGAAAAATATAATTTTTAAATCTAATGAACTCTTTAATTAAATAGGTGAGAGATTTAATAAATAACAATATGTGAGAAAATTAAGAAATAATAATATGTTAGAAAACTAATAAATAGAATGCATATAAAATTGTAAAATTTATTAATAAAATTAAAATAAAGATTCTCTAAATATTGGAAGTCAAATTCACTCTTTAATTTAAATATATATATATATATATATATATATATATATATATATATATATATATATAAAGCTAATTGGACCCCTAGGAATATTTGAATCTCCAACTATAAAATTTAATTGCCGTTTAAAAATACACGCGTCGATAATTAAAAAATTATTGAGTATTTATATGTTCAATTATCAAAAATTAATTATCGATTCGTCTTTTTTAAATTATAAAATTATAGTAATAAATAGAAGTCATGATTATCAATTAGAATTTTTGCCAATTAAAAAAAATATTTTTATCTTAAATTAATAATTATGGATCGTCTATCCAAACACCTTCGTATTTTTTTTTTCTTGACTTTTTATTTTAGAAAGTTTGAGATATATAACAAATTTAATGGAGATGTAATATAACTTAAACGATTAAAAAAACAAGGTTTGTCATATACAGTTTTTCATCTATTAACCTAAACTACTTGAAAAAAAAAACATTTTACAAAAAGGTCTAATTATGTTAGGGATGCAAAAATTATCAAATTTAAGGGAAAATAATTTTAACATTGATTAATTAAACTATCAATTTAAACAAAGAATAATTTAGTACTGACCTAAAACTAAAAGCAGTTAAAGAAGTTAGAGATTTTTCACTGATTTTATATTATCGTCCGAATATCAAAACTAAGTAAAAAAAAATCCTACAAACTAAAAAGGGTAAAGCATTGATATTCTAATTTCTAAATAAAAAATAAAAAAGAAACAAACTAATCACTAGAAGACGAAAGCTAAAATAAAATAAGAAAAAAAAATGAAGAAATGGGCGCCCAAGCTAATTAAAGGAGCATGAGCATCCAAAGTATCCATGTGAATATAAACGGTAACGGATCAAATTTAAGATAAATTTTATAAAATTTAAATTTTGTTAATTTAAAAATAAAAATATTGAATAGTTAATATCAGTTCATAATTTTTTTATTTTTTAAAAATATTTTTAATATTATTTTATTATATTTATATATTTATATAATATAATTTATATTTTACATATCGAATAACTATACATTAAAAATATATATAAATCAAATATAAAAAGAATAATAAAAAAATATATAATATATATATAATCATGTTGAATTCATATGGATTATATTATTTATACTCACTTCGAATTAAAATTAAAAATTTAAATATGAGATTAATCTTTTTTCATTCAAGTAAGAGCGGATTGAATAGCGGATTGAATAGCGGATATAATCTCTATATTTGTCTACCATAACGACATCTCAGCAAAGATAATCAGTAAAGCACAAAGCAATTACAAAAAAGAAGAACCAATGTCTCTAAACTAAATTCAAATATTTCTCCAATTTCATAAAATTGCTTCTCTTATTGTTCTAATTAAACAAATTTTGTTTATTAAAATTCTTTGATTTATTTGATAGTTTAAACGAATATAAAAAATAAATACTAAAATAATTAACCGATATTAAAAAGAATAAAGAATCAATATCATTGCCTAGTTTGGGAAGAACTAAAAATAGAAAACTATAGCAATATATGTTAATTTAAGAGATCAGAAATTTATTTTTTTTAAATAATATCTCGAATTTGAGTATTGTGAATGGAGAAAATAAATAGTGTAAAAGCTAAAAAATTCGATTTCGAATATTGTAAATGAAAAAATAGATATTGTAAATGAAAAAAATCTCAAATTAAGTTGACTGTTTGTCACGACTCGCTCTCGCGAGCCAGATCACGACGGTCCTAGGGCACGGGAGATGCCAATAGCGATCGGCACCCGTAGAACCCATCAATCTCATACTATACAATCACTCATAATATCGCAGCGGAAAATATAACTTACCCAATCTTTGCAGCGGAAACCCATCATCAATCACATAACAATATATCTATCCATACACTCACATCACAT